>OZ025250.1:20297908-20584362 GCA_964019135.1 Arenicola marina | reverse complement strand
GCGGAAGATTCAGGTAACACTGCCTGGCCAAATTTGAAGCGGCAGGGAGAGAAGCCGTTAACGAGCGACGAAAATATCATTGATGTGCAAGGAATGGACAGCAAAATTAAAAATGAATGCATCCTAGGGTCCAATTAATGTCTGAAGAAGAGAGTCGATGCGATTTTGAGTGGTAAGTTCGTCGTCCCAATGGACAATCATTCATCAAAGCGAGCTGAGTGATGAATTACTTCTTTCTTGACCATGTCTATTGCATGGCCCTTACACCCCCGTTAGGGCCCTTATGGTTGAGGTCGTGATGGCTATGCATCAGGGCTAGTTGTAACCCATAACAAATCAACAGCATCATCACATAACAGCGTATGTGTCCCTCGTAAATAAAAAATATCATTTGGTTAGTGCCAGCACCGTGTTTTTGTCATACGACCGATAAAGCTTCATCTAATTTCGTATGTGGAAAACAAAGACCAAGTGGCTACGGGACGGATACGGCTGCCATTGTGTTAAATTTACGTGATAATCTCATGTAAGGGTTCCGCGACACAAACATACATTGGACAGGAAAGAGGAGTGGGAGGGGTGGGGGGGGGGGGTGCGCGCAGGTTTGTGCTTGGGAAAAAAATGAGATACACTAATCTTTACATGTCGAGCTCTTTCCCGCCAATACCAAAGAGGTCAAAATACAAATAATAATCAGTCCTTGAATCATTCAAGATTTCTTTTTTCTATACTCCCACCATTTAAAACCGCCAAATAGTGTCTCTAAGTTTTCATTTTAGTGGTATAGTACAGCCGATATGTGCATGCATTGTGCCTGTTGTGATACAAGCGTGAAATTCGAAACATGGCTAGAATATGTTTATAAAAAAATATTTTGCTATAGGGCCATCTTGGATTTTCCCTTGACGGCAATGGTAACCATTTTCTAAGATGGCCGCCGTCCGAAACTATTTAATCTTAATATGTGTGAATATATCCAGTTGTGACCTAGCGATGGGTCCAATATTGACCAAATAATGTGTTCCGAAACCATATATACTAGTCCTAGTAAATTTCGTTCACTAAGACTAAACCTAATACCTTATTATCCAAGATGGCGGCCAAAATGGGTTTTTAAAATGACCCACACAATAGATTTAGATTGCGAGACATTGCTCGTTGCATCATATTTATTTATTATTTCTGAACATCGGAAGCTGCTTGTGAACCCCTATTTAAGGCAAAACAAATCCTTCTCAACGATGGCGTTTTCAATGCAATGGCGGACGCAGGAGGGTGGGTGAGGGGGGGGGGGGCGCGGATCACCCACCCCCATTAAAATTTATATTTCGATGGGGCGAGTAATGCAAGGTCAAGCTCCCTTGAGGAAACGTCACACCCCTCTGTTCATGAAGCGTCAATTCCGCATGACAAATCGTAGGTTGCAGGGAGATCTGCGTTGTGCCCCCCCCCCCCCTTCCCGCATCGCCATCCTTTTTGAACCTATATCACCGCCGCCCCCCCCCCCCCATTGACGAATTTTAGATCTACACATGCACTGACCATCACTGGAAAATGTTGTACCGTGTTCTCATTTGGTTATATCCCCGGAGTAGAACGCAATAACTGGATTATACCAGCGTCATGGGATGCAATCCGGCTTGTTGCACGTGTCGACAGATCATTCTTTTTAATTATTATTCCGTCAAACCGGGATTCCGCCAAACCAGGATTCTCGTCAAATTGGGATTCCGCCAATTTGGGCTTCCCGTCAAATTGGGATTTCTGCCATATCATTGGGTTAGAATTTCAGCACATTATTTCAGCATGTTAATGAGTGAACTGAACAGCCTAACAAGACGAACTCCTAACTCTATGGAACAGTTTGACCCAGAAAGATCACACACAGGAATTCCAAAAAAACGTTTACGTCAGCAGAGCCGGGCGTGGGCAAGTTGTGCTGGCGCGAGCCGGGCGTGGGCAAGTTGTTACTAGCGCGGGCCGGGCTTGGGCAAGTTTTTACTTGCGCGGGCGGGCTTGGGCCAAGTTGCTGCTGGCGCGAGCCGGGCGGGGGCAAGTTGCTACTAGCGCGGGCGGGGCATGGGCAAGTTGTTGCTGGCGCGTGGCGCGCGTGGGCAAGTTGTTGTTGGCGCGGGGCGGGGGCGGGGCGGGCGTGGCAAGTTGTTTCTGGCACGGGGCGGGCGTGGGCAAGTTGTTGTTGGCGCGGGGCCGGCATGGGCAAGTTGTTGCTGGCGCGGGGCGGGTGCGGGGTGGCGTGGGCAAGTTGTTGCGGGCCCGGGGGCGGGCGTGGGCAAGTTGTTTTTGGCGCGGGGCGGGCGTGGGCAAGTTGTTGTTGGCGCGGGGCGGGCGTGGGCAAGTTGTTGTTGGCGTGGGGCGGGCGCGGGGCGGGCGTGGGCAAGTTGTTGCTGGCGCGGGGCGGGCGCGGGGCCGGCGTGGGCAAGTTGTGGGCTGGCGCGGGGCGGGCGCGGGGCCGGCGTGGGCAAGTTGTTGCTGGCGCGGGCGGGCGTGGGCAAGTTGTTGTTCGCGCGGGGCGGGCGTGGGCAAGTTGTTGCTGGCGCGGGGCGGGCGCGGGGGCCGCGTGGGCAAGTTGTTGCTGGCGCGGGGCGGGCGCGGGGCGGGCGTGGGCAAGTTGTTGCTGGCGCGGGGCGGGCGCGGGGCCGGCGTGGGCAAGTTGTTGCTGTAGGTTAAAACGTCCCACTTAAAAGCTCAGGACACATCTAACAGAAACTTTGTATCCGACACATTGTTTCCGAAATAAAGCCTGTAGACATCTTAAAGTTTGTGCGAGACAACGTTTCACGTTTTCATGTTGGTGTGTCTGTTACATAATAATCATCCTCAAAAGATCTTGGCCCTATTTCTGCAATACACATAGTTTATATTCGCCGACCACTCGCTGCCAGCGATGCTGGTGTCGTATTTGAACGACATCTCGCTATCCATCGCAGTCAGTAAAACTGGGAGAAGGGATGGGGCTAAGCATACGGGTCAACAGAATGACAGACACGGAGAGAGGGCATTTGGGCGTTGTCGTTTTGTTTCTTTGCATTCTGTTTGTTGACAGTTTGTCCGTTGGCATTATGTCTGGTGGCAGTTTGTCCGTTGGCATTATGTCTGGTGGCAGTTTGTCTCTTGGTATTATGTCCGTTTGCATTTTGTCCGTTGGCCTAATGAACAATCAAGTAACATCGAATTTCGACCGCAATCCGCCATCTTGAAACAACATGACTAGCGCGATGAGTTCTGGAATATTGACCCTCCCCCACCCCATGTCATCACATCCCATGTCACCCTCTTTCCAATCGCCATCGCATCCCATGTCACCCTCTCTCCCTCCATCGCATCCATAGGCACCCGATCAGCGGATAGGTCCGTCCGTCCGCGGACGACAGCCAGCTGCATAAAGTATATGATAGAAGAAGGTACGCAACCACCTCAGCTAGCCGCTCACACCGCCTCGCTTCAATGGCCAATTTAGAAAACAATTACCCACCAAGTGTCATGAAATGTTCTCAAATACAAACAGGGGATGCCTGTCAATCAATTCAAGAAGTTCTGACTTCAAATCCTCGATATTTCTGTCCGAAAGTAAGCAACACTTTTCACTTGACTGCCCGACCGACCAACGAAGACACTGAGCCGGCCACATTTGGCGCCACTAATGAAAGAGTCATGTGACTGTCTTTAGACCGAGACGCGCGACGGGAGTCCCTATCACCGGGCGGCGTTGTGATTGGGCAAAGATTTGTGGCACGGCAAATTTGAAAGACCCCAGCTCGGAGAGCTGCTGCTTCAGCGGCTCAGTGGGTGTAGGACTATTAGCAGGGACGTGTGCAGGATTTCTTCAAGGGGGGGGAGGGGGCACAATAAATTGTTCCACAAAACCTGAAAAAATGTGTGCGTGCCACGTTACGTACTTTTTGCATACTCTATAATCGTCGGTGAGATAATAGGGGAGGGCGGGGGGGGGGGGTACCTTTTCCGATCTCCGCGATCATTCAAGAATTCTTCGAGATTCGCGATTAGCTGATGGCTTATTTTGGCGATCGTTATCCGTACAATTCCTCCTTGTTCAACGCGAAGACCCTTTCCCGGTTTACCGCGATCTGTTATAGCAGTCTGCGAATTCCTCGATATTCGTAAGTTTTTTTCGCGCCCAGCTTTAAAATGTGTTAATCTTGGAGATTCGATATTGCTCTTCCTAATTCTTGGGGATTCGCGATTCAGAGGGCCCCCCCCCCCCCCCTCCACCCCCGATAAAGATGGAACACATACACTAGGTATGTGCTCCCTATATATGCCCCCCCCCCCACACACACACACTTTGTAAGGTGAGTAGTTCGTTGGTCACAGGACGATTCATGTGTGGATATGAGTGGGGGGGCCCTATCTAACAAAGGTTCTAGGACCACTTCTCCCGGACAATTCTATATTAGACAATTCCTGCGCGGACAATTACCGCCCGCCTCCAGTTACCATAGCCATTTTCACCGGCAAAATATTTCGCCCCGCCCCATGTTAATGTCCTATTCTAGAGCGAAATATTTGGCCCCGGCCGTTTCGAAATTACGCACCCTGGATGTTGTTTCCCATCGCAATAGCACGAAGCGCGACCCGCTGCATGTTTTTTTTTTTTTTTTTTTTTTGTCTTGAAAAGAAGGGGTACAGCAGATCTATGTACAGTCAAGGCAGGAGGTGCTTGCTACACACATCGACAAGTAAAACAAATGCTAAAGAAATGCAAAAAGAAATGCAGCACACCTCTTCATGTTCCTTGACTGTTTTTTCTCTATCAGGCTGCCTGGTTATGCAAGAGATTAAAAAAGATAGTATTGTGTCATTCGCTGCATGTACTCTCAATGTTATCCTGTGTAGAACACATGTGTTTGCAATGTGATGCTCTTCTCATTAATTACAAATATCTGGGCGGTAAATGAGAAATGATATGACATTTTCATGGTTAAGTTTTCATTATTTTAAAATCGCATGAAATCTCCCCCTCTTCTCCCCTGTATTTACAGTGACACCTTGCTAATGAACTAGGTCGACTCCCCGCCGGGCGGGAGCGCCGCAACGTTGGCGCATACCTTTGATGATGACGTCATGCGTAGTCTCGTTCAAATGGGTTTTCCCCGCCAAATGTGGCTGGGCTCAATGTCTTGGTTGGTCGGTCGGGCAGTCGAGTGAAAAGTTTTGCTTAGTTTTAGATAGAAATAGCGAGGAATTCAAGTCAGAACTTCTTGAATTGATTGAAAGGCATCCCTGGTTGTATCTGAGAACATTTCATGACGCTTGGTGGGTAATTTTTTTCTAAATTGGTTATTGAAGCGAGGCGGGTGTGAGCGGCTAGCTGAAGTGGTTGCGTACCTTCTTCTATCATATATCTTATGCAGCTGGCTGTCGTCCGCGGACGGACGACTGTCAGCTGAGTGGGGTGGCTGTGATCGCATCCCATGTCACCCTCTCCCTCCATCGCATCCCATATCACCCTCTCCCTCCATCGCATCCCATGTCACCCTCTCTTCCTCCACCGCATCCCATGTCACCCTCTCTCCCTCCATCGCATCCCATGTCACCCTCTCCCTCCATCGCATCCCATGTCACCCTCTCCCTCGATCGCATCCCATGTCACCCTCTCTCCCTCCATCGCATCCCATGTAACCCTCTCCCTCCATCGCATCCCATGTCACCCTCTCTCCCTCCATCGCATCCCATGTCACCCTCTCCCTCCATCGCGCCCCATGTCACCCTCTCTCCCTCCATCGTATCCCATGTCACTCTCTCTCCCTCCATCGCATCCCATGTCACCCTCTCTCCCTCCATCGCATCTCATGTCAGCCTCTCTTTCTCCATCGCATCCCATGTCACCCTCTCTCCCTCCATCGCATCCCATGTCACCCTCTCTCCCTCCATCGGGTCTCATGTCACCTTCTCTTCCTCCATTGCATCCCATGTCACCCTCTTTCCCTCCATCGCATCCCATGTCACCTTCTCTCCCTTCATCGCATCCCATGTCAGCCTCTCTCCCTCCATCGCATCCCATGTCACCCTCTCTCCCTCCATCGCATCCCATGTCACCCTCTCTCCATCGCCATCGCATCCCATGTCACCCTCTCTTCCTCCATCGCATCCCATGTCACCCTCTCCCTCCATCGCATCCCATGTCACCCTCTCTCCCTCCATCGCATCCCATGTCATTCTCTCTCCCTCCATCGCATCTCATGTCACCCTCTCCCTCCATCGCATCCCATGTCACCCTCTCTCCCTCCATCGCATCTCATGTCAGCCTCTCTCCATCGCCATCGCATCCCATGTCACCCTCTCTCCCTCCATCGCATCCCATGTCACCCTCTCTCCCTCCATCGCATCCCATGTCACCCTCTCTCCCTCCATCGCATCCCATGTCAGCCATCCTCCCTCCATCGCATCCCATGTCACTCTCTCTGCCTCCAACGCATCCCATGTCACCCTCTCTCCCTCCATCGGGTCTCATGTCACCCTCTCCTCCTCCATTGCATCCCATGTCACCCTCTCTCCCTCCATCGCATCCCATGTCACCCTCTCTCCCTCCATCGCATCCCATGTCACCATCTCTCCCTCCATCGCATCCCATGTCACCCTCTCTCCATCGCCATCGCATCCCATGTCACCCTCCCCCTCCATCGCATCCCATGTCACTCTCTCTCCGTCCATCGCATCGCATGTCACCCTCTCTCCCTCCATCGCATCCCATGTCACCCTCTCTCCCTCCATTGCATCCCATGTCACCCTCTCTCCCTCCATCGCATCCCATGTCACCCTCTCTCCCTCCATCGCATCCCATGTCACCATCTCTCCCTTCATCGCATCCCATGTCACCCTCTCTCCATCGCCATCGCATCCCATGTCACCCTCCCCCTCCATCGCATCCCATGTCACTCTCTCTCCGTCCATCGCATCCCATGTCACCCTCTCTCCCTCCATCGCATCCCATGTCACCCTCTCTCCCTCCATCGCATCCCATGTCACCCTCTCTCCCTCCATCGCATCCCATGTCACCCTCTCTCCCTCCATCGCATCCCATGTCACCCTCTCTCCATCGCCATCGCATCCCATGTCACCCTCTCTCCCTCCATCGCATCCCATGTCACCCTCTCTCCCTCCATCGGGTCTCATGTCACCCTCTCCCTCCATCGCATCCCATGTCACCCTCTCTTCCTCCATCGCGCCCCATGTCACCCTCTCTCCCTCCATCGCATCCCATGTCACCCTCTCTCCCTCCATCGTATCCCATGTCACCCTCTCTCCCTCCATCGCATCCCATGTCACCCCCTCTCCCTCCATCGCATCCCATGTCACCCTCTCTCCCTCCATCGCATCCCATGTCACCCTCTTTCCCTCCATCGTATCCCATGTCAGCCTCTCTCCCTCCATCGCATCCCATGTCACTCTCTCTGCCTCCATCGCATCCCATATCACCCTCTCTCCCTCCATCGCATCCCATGTCACCCTCTCTCCTTCCATCGGGTCTCATGTCACCCTCTCCTCCTCCATTGCATCCCATGTTACCCTCTCTCCCTCCATCGCATCCCATGTCACCCTCTCTCCCTCCATCGCATCCCATGTCACCCTCTCTCCCTCCATCGCATCCCATGTCAGCCTCTCTCGCTCCATCGCATCCCATGTCACCCTCTCTCCTTCCATCGCATCCCATGTCACCCTCTCTCCCTCCATCGCATCCCATGTCACTCTCTCTGCCTCCATCGCATCCCATGTCACCCTCTCTCCCTCCATCGGGTCTCATGTCGCCCTCTCCTCCTCCATTGCATCCCATGTCACCCTCTCTCCCTCCATCGCATCCCATGTCACCCTCTCTCCATCCATCGCATCCCATGTCACCATCTCTCCCTCCATCGCATCCCATGTCACCCTCTCCCTCCATCGCATCCCATGTCACCCTCTCTCCCTCCATCGCATCCCATGTCAGCCTCTCTCCCTCCATCGCATCCCATGTCAGCCTCTCTTCCTCCACCGCATCCCATGTCACCCTCTCTCCCTCTATCGCCATCGCATATTTTATTGGTTACAAAACGCAGAACATTTGCTTATTAAGACCCTGCAATGCCGGATGGACAATATCAGACCATTAAAAGGAATAGACAGAGCAGAGAGGCGATGCCACGTCAGCTCGTTTCCGCCACAGACTGATATCGAGCACCGCCCACTGGGGCAAAGTCTCCAGGGGTAATTACCCCACGCGGCGTGCATATGCGCGCTATTGACAATATCACATAGTTTACAATGACGCGACATCTGGACCGCCATCTTCCCTTATTAAGACACGCTTTATTGAATTTGTCTGACCGGGGATCAGTGAGTATTTAAGCAGCGGTACAAACAGGGGGAAGGTCACTACGAGCGCCGACAGCATCGCCACCAGTTCATTCGCTAGAGGGAGCCACTGATAAGTCGACAAGCAAATAGCGACGCCGAGGCCGAATAGAGACGGAGAACAGACAAAGACTTCATTTAACAAAATGGCGGCCAATTGTAACGTCACTTGCAGGTTGTCGACGGTTGGGCGGGACCACCGAGCGGCCACCTTGCTGCTGACGGTCTGCCTACTGGCCGGGTGTGGTGGGCAGTTCACCGGCCCAGACTCCGCCGAAAGCCTGATCCACATGCTGCGGTCCGGCGGCTTGGTCAACGCGAAGTCTTCGCCACAAGAGGCTGTCCCCTACGCCCACAGTCCTCTGCCAGACGTCATGTCGCTACTCGAACAGCTGACCATGAAGATGTTAAAGGAAAAATACCCAGCAACTGCGCTACCTGGTGTCCAGAGGCGGAACTACGATGGACTTCTCCAAGTGCTACGAAATAGGCCGGTGTTTTCCGAACCTCTGGGTTTGGATAGTTCGTTGATCAGGTAGCGAACTTGTACAAGTTGTAGTTCATAATTAACGTTTGTATAAATCTTCATCATTTACAGTGAGGCGGGTCCAGGTCATTAACAGAGTGTGTACCTCTGGGAGGAGGGTTGGGAGGTGCTACAGGGCATCTGGCGCCCCCACAGCCCTTGAATGGGGGCGGGGGGTGGGAGGGGCGTTGGTTCTGGCCTATGCTTGTTGTAACAGACCCACTCCGCGACCACGCACCCCCCCCCCCCTCCCAGGCCTAGAAAAAAATCATGGATCGGCTCCTACTAACAATACTTTTATCTATATAATTAGGATGTTAGTACGTACTCTTTACTGTTTAATGTCATGTTGTTCAACGCATGTATATCACATTGTCACCTTTATTTCCCATGCGAACGACAGAAGCGGCAGCAGCGTTGCGGTGACAGTTGCCACGTTTCGGTCGATGCACTATAAAGCCACGTAATAACATGGCGTTTCTCCCTAGTATACATATATATATATATATATATATATATATATATATATATATATATATATATATATATATATATATATATATCATGACTGTGTACCACCACCCCCAATAACTCCTTGGCTTACACGATGGTTCTAACATGGCACTTTGTCCCACTTCTCTCACAGGTCGATTGGCTGAAGATTGACGCCTGGACCTCACAGAGCCACAGGTTAGTCATAGCACCATCGCGGAGCCTCGCACCTGTATCGATCTGCGCAGCTTCTGGTTCTTAATTTATGCTATGTTCTTGCGATGGGTGGGTGTGGGGAATTGGAAGGGGGGGGGGGAGTGTTCTTGCGTTGGGCGCCCCCTGACCCCCCCCCCCCCACACACACACTCACTTTCAGGCCGTTTCAACATCGTTGTCTTTGGTCCATCAGTCATCACACCAACGTTTATTCCATTATTCCATTACTACCTTGGATTAAACTTCCGCATGCGTAATTCACAATACGTGGCATTGCACGAACGGCATTTCAGTCGCATCCATAATGTGGTACAGTTGTTGTATTCCCTCTGCTCTTTCTCTTTACATCAGCCATTTCCCCACGGAAGGTCTTCATTGGAGCTGCCGTGGTGACCAAACAGCCAATCAGCGTGGCGACAGCTCTTTCCCGCCATTGGCCGACATGCTGGTTATCAGCCGCGGCATAATTATATCGACCGATGAAAACAGATCAGAGTGTGTTGTAACTTTTAGACGGAATGTGAAATAAAGAAATGAGCATTTAAGCAAGGCTGTCGAATATGGTACTTGATTGAAAACTATTGTTAAACAACTAGTCGGTTTTATATTCAGGACGCTTTAACCACTTTTGGTCATATCGCGTCAATGAGAGAACTTCCATGTCTTCGGGGGTTACCCCCTACTCTTTGCGAAGAAGGACATGGGATTATTATCCTGCGACCACACAGACATGGCCACAGCGCGGCTCGAATCCTCGATCCACGTGCCGTTAGGCTCTCAGGTGACCAGATCACTCGATGCGAGTGCTCTAACCCATGTACTGAGTTACTGAGCGGGCCCCTGTTAAACAACTGCTGTAATGACCGATCATTCGCCCAGCACAGACCATTTTCCGATTTCTGGGGCACATCGGTTTCACAGAAATGACATTAAACGCTTGAAGCATGTTTTTTATTTTAATTGTTATGCGTCTATGACATACTTCGCTTAGTTATATAACTCCTTGATTAACGAACATTAGGAGTTTCAGCCCAAATTGCTATAGATATTTGGTTATTGAAATGTAGTATTATATTACTCAACAAGAGGGACAGCACTCGCGCACTGAGTTCAGAGCACAATGTATACTTTCTTTATCCGTGCTTGTGGCGCAATGAAACTATACATTTAAAGTTGCATGTCGAGTTGTTTCCCGCCAAAACTAAAGAGGTCAAAATACAAGTAAGAATCAGTTCTTGAATCATTCAAGATTTCTTTTGTCTATACTCCACCCATGCCAGACTGCCATATAGTGTCTGGTAGCCTTGCCCGCGATATCAATTTACCACAAGTTTTCATTTTAGTGGCAAACGTCATCAGTTTGTGTGCTTCGCGATGCTTTGGTAGAAGTAGCAGTGCCGCGACATAGTTCTGTGGTGTCAAGGGATAGACACGTTTGCCACACCACAGCCGAAACGGCGATGTTTATCAGGTTTCTGAATTTATAGAATGAAACAATCGAATTTTCTGCCCATTTTGATATAAATCTCGCCTAGTCTTAGTTTTGGCGGGAAAGAATTCGATATGCAACTTTAATCAAAAGAAGTTTAAATAAACATTACACAGAACACTGCGCTGCAAACATATAATATGTACGCAGGTAATTAAAGACATCATCAACGGGTTTCCCGGTATCCCTATAGGCAATGAAATCTCTAATTGAGGCTGCGGTGTACATTACACCTGCCGGGTATTCGATAAGGCCTGTTGCTAAACCGGCATTTATGCGGGATTTATTAACTAAGGCATGAAACTGGTTTAGCTTGAATTTGTTCAAGATAAAAGGAACACTGTTGCTTACGTAAGACCTACCGCCCGCAGCTGCAACTTTAGCTAACAGGTTCACCAAGGCGTTTTCTGATGACAAAACTGGTCGCACCCCAAGGTGTGGACGCACCCCAAGGTGTGGACGCACCCCAAGGCACCCCCATTCGGATCAACCAGAGCATTAAACAAATCGAATTACATGTAATTTCATGCCTGGTTCATGCCTTTCTTTATGCCTTGCTTGGTTGGTCGACATGCAGTTGGGCACTTATGCAGCCTTGGGTCAAAGGTCGGTCGATCCAAGTCATTTTCGGTATTTAGTCCCCGCTAATTTGACTCCATTGCGGACAGGTCTGCGATTGACGGGAGAAACGGGAGGAAAGGTGGCGGTACGGCTTTGTCGCGAGATGACCCAGCAGAGTCGAGACTGCCAAAACATTGATGCTGAATCAACAAGCGGGGAATGAAACACGAGATACTGGAATTTAACATGAACGTGGTTAGGATACTATTGTATATCATCGGTGTGTATCGGATATGACGATTGTCGTTTTCTGCTGAGGCGTCCGATGTATGACAACATAAATATATTCAGGCAAAATGCTATGTGGGGGGTCAACTTTTGAAAGCTTCTGACATCTAATGCAAAACGGCTGATAAGAAACGTAGAATATGAATAAATTATTCTCTGTGAGCGTTATTTTGAGATGAATGTTCCCTATCGTTTAGGAAAAGATTATAACTCTAGCATTTTTTTCGCGGATTTTTATCGAATTAAAATAATTGGCCACTATCTCCATTGACTCATCATTAGAGGAGCGACCAGAGGATCCCTCTTCCAAGCACTCTAACGCCCAAATTGTGCGCCCTACATAAATTTTGTGCATATGCCATCTAGAAATGAAGCTATGTCATATAACTGAAAGACTACGGCTCCAGCTTTTTTTGGCCGATTTTTGATCATTTTTTAAAAATAATGTGTATGTTTATCATGAAGCCAATTGTTCCATTGTCATGGAAACGATGATAGGGCGTGATATCGCCGTTTTTGTTTGGCGGGGTAGTGGGGGGGGCTGTTACTGGGCGAGCGCATGGCCGAAAATAAGGGATAGTATAATCAATAATAATAGAATCTCTTTCGATCTTGTTGTTTTTGTTGTGGAAAACTTCGGGAATTGGGGGGAAGAAAGGGGAAGGGGGTGGGGCATACGGGGGAGATGAGGGGGGTGGTGAAGGGGGAATGTGAGGTGGAGTGGGATGGGGTGCGGGGGTGAAGCAGATTTTGATATTGCAATGTGCACTGACGGGTGTTAGCGGCTCTATTTACCACATGAACTATGCTATATGTTGTCTCTCTCATCAGGACACATTATAAACGAACTTGGAATCGTGTATCAACCAACACCTTATGAAAGGGTATATAACATTGAAATTGATCGAATGATGTATAATAGTATAACACATGCAATTCCCAAGAAATGGGTGCAAGCCCCGCGTACCAATCGCAATATTATTATCAACCGAAGAATCTCGTGGAGGAGTAATTAAAAAAAAGGGCACATATCGGATGACAAAACTTATTATTTTGCCATATTATTGCCATAAAACAAAGCTTTCCTGGAGATGAGTTAACGCTTTAGTAAAAAACCTCACTAGATATTAAAAACGTACTGTCTGCAACCGATGTTCTATTCGGGATTCCTTTTCACCATACAGGAGATATACTTGAATTGAACTTTGTTATCCTTTGTGGCAAATGGTATATTTATAAGCAAAAGTTATATGTAAAATGTGTAAGGAGCAACAACTCAAAATCGCACTACAAGCGGAATATCACGTTGTTCTCGCAAAAGTATCAATTGGTTATAAGAATAAACTGCATAAGCTGCGTAAATTGTATTGTGTATAAACGCTTTACTATAATTTCGATGTATTATCCTATAATGAATATGACAATTGACTCGTACTTGATGTAACGCCTTTCAAAGAAAACTAACTTTTTGTCAAAGATTATAATGTAAAAAAATAAAAAAAATAAAACTGTTATTTCTCTCCGTTATGTTGGGCCCATGCCTTTAGTCCCAATATGGGAGGAAATGTTCCCTTCGGCGTTTACGTCGTAAAGTACATGAAAGATCTAGATAACATAAAGTACAGAGATGTAAGTCTTTTCCTTGTTTCTTGTCATATCCTTTGTTCTTTTTGTTTTGTACCTTGGGCGTGAGGCCATTAATAAATTAAACCTAAACCTAAAACTTGTCATATCCGTCATCATCACGCTGATGATTAGGTCAGGTGGCCCCGAGCTCGGTTAGGTGCCACGGGAAATTTGACACTCACAGTTAAAGGCATCTGGAATGGACCAGTGTCGATTTTTCAAAATTCCCACTGTCGAATGTTGATTTTTTACGACATTTCGTGTCGCCTTTGGCTAAATTTAGTATCGCTTTTTTCAAAAATCTGTGTCGATGTGACTTTTTCACATCCTCAGTGTCGGAATTTGGGGGTCAATGTGGAAAGTCGATTTTTCAAATATGCCTGTGTCCCGTGTTTCCATTTACCGCTTCCAGACCCCTATATATCACGATTTGCGTTATTTCTAAATAATGGTATAATTGCGTATGTCGCACCAGATTTATAATGTGCTCAGTTATCTTCCAAGCGGGCATATGAGCATAGATTTCATTTGAAATATGGTGAAATTTTGTAGGATCTCTTCTTAAGTCCAAATTTGTTTATTATCCCGCACCGGAATCTTGATAAGCCGGATCCCTCCGTGAACTGAACGTATTGAGGTTCTACTGTAGGTGTTTATGTATGTAATGTACCAGTTTTATACAGATACACTTTCAGTGACAACGCAAATAAAACGCATTCGACGTCGATATCAGCAAGGTATTTGTTTTAATGGGGTTACAAAGTGAGCTGAGGATACAAGAAACCCGGATGTAACTTTCCGTAAGCTGGCCACCCAGGCTGCAATGCATCCTCAAATCGAAGCTGCGCATGCGTGTTAAATGATCTCCACTCCTGTTCATACACGTTTGATCATAATCATTTTTTGGATGTCATTCGTTGGAGGAATAATTAATCACCGAATTAATCATTCTCATTCATTTCCTGACTGCCAACAATGATGATAGTCATTGTTGCCATGGCGACATCCTGGCCATTGTTCTCTGACATCACAATGACGATTATTATTATTATCATCAAACGTGCAAATAATTCTCTGACATCTTCGTGCAATCGTCGCAAGTCGTCGTCCGGTTTTGAAGCAGTTCTTCAGGATTCGATCTGGATCAGATGAATCAGCAAACACCATCAGCCTTCTTTGGGTTGCCATCAAATGTATCTGGATCAGATCCTGGAGATGCCGGACGCGTTTCCCCGATGTCGACTAGAGTGGGTCGTAGTGGCATCTCAGCTCGTATGAGCGGATAATACGCTTAGGCCCGTCGGCCCCTTCCACGTCGAAGATAGAGGGCCACTCAGAAGACCCAGCCCCCGTCCCGTCTCCGATGCAATACTGATAATCCGTGCCGATCCGAGAGGTGTCAGGCTTGCCGTAGGTTATGTAGCCACCGCCTAGCATGAAGACACCGAAATGTTGTCCTGCCTGGAAGTGCAGTCTCGCCCGCATGGCCTCGTCGAAGGTGATCTGCAGAGAGACAGAGAACATGTGTCGCCTGATAATAATGTAGTCATATAGTTGCGGACGCACTCCTGGACGCACTCCTGGACGCACTTCTGGACGCACTCCTGGTCGCACTCCTGGATGCACTCCTGGACGCACTTCTGGACGCACTTTTGGACGCATTCCTTGACGCAATCCTGTACGCGTTCCTGGACGCACTCCTGGACACCCCTTAACACAAACCTTAAGTCCCATGTTAAAGCATCCTAGTACACCCCCCATGTTACACCTTACCCACCACGTTAAAGCACCCCCTGGTACACCCCTTAACAGACACCTTAACCACTGTTAAAGCACTCCCTGGTCCACCCCTTAACAGACACATTAACCACCATGTTAACACATTCCCTGGTCCACCCCTTAACAGACACATTAACCACCATGTTAACACATTCCCTGGTACACCCCTTTACAGACACCAGAATCATCGATCGGAGCAGGATGAGAAGGCAGCAACTTTCATTAAGCGTATCAGTATTCAGACAAAGGGTCCAGATACCACTTTAATCTTTCAGTTATTTGATGCAATGGTACTGCCCATACTTTTGTATGGTGCGGACATATGGGGACTAAGTGGTTCCGATTACGTCGACAAGGTACAGATAAGATACTGCAAGTATGTATTGGCAGTTGTTAAAACCACGGCGAATTTAGCTCTTCTCGGAGAGCTTGGACGTCTCCCGATTAAGTACCACAGTACAGTTAGGGTGATAAAGTATTGGGTCAGGTTAATTCAAATGACGGAGGATAGACTGCCTAAAGCAACGTATAAAATGTTATATGTACACGGCGAAGTGGGTCGAACGTGTAAGAAATGGGCGACACAGGTTAAAACATGGCTTTTTAGCCACGGTTTCGGGTTTTTATGAATGAGCCAAGATGTGGGTGACGCCACAGCCTATTTCAGCGAAGTCTCTCAGCGAGCGGGGGATGTGTTGTCGCAGCAATGGTATTCAGACAACAGTAACAACGCTAAATTGTCTGCGGGGGTACTGTCATTTCAAAAAACCTTTGAATCCTGAACGTTATCTCTATCCTGTGGTATCGAGTGCTCGGTTGAGAAAAGCTTATAGCAGATTTAGGTGTGGCAATCACGAATTAATGAATAGGTCGACACCTAGATATATACAGTTACTGGCAAGGGTTTGCATTTGAAGAAATTGAATCCCAATTACATTTTCTTTTTAGATGTAAATTGTACTCTGCGAAGGAAACTGCTTGGAACTAGATATATTGACAATCCACCGAAAGAAGCTTTTATAGATCTAATGAATAGTTCAGACGAAAAACCATTGCATAACATGTGTAAATTCATTACCACTGCCTTTAATCGGAGGCGGCAACATAGCTTTTTCTCCGAGTATTGTCACCTGTCTGTTGTATTTGTATGTCGATTATTATTTTTACCATGGCTGGAGGCAAACCTTAAGTATGAACAAAAAACTTCTTCTTCTGTTAAAACATTCCCTGGTACACCTCTTAACACACACCTTAACTGACGTGACGTACCGTATACTGTCCCGGCGTGCTACCCAGCGCCGCGTCGATTACGCTGCGAGGGAACATCACCTCCTCGAGGCAGGCGAAGTTTGCCATGCAGTCCATGCCGGGATCACCCGCAAAGATGCCGAACTTCATGCCCTCGAAGTAGTTGTAATCCGGGTTCCCGAGGGCGTCCACCGTGGAGTTATCGCACTGATCGCCAGTGAATATTGTGCATGACCTCATTCTGCCTGGAATGCGGAGGGAGGCAATAGTGCACGAGGTCACAGTTAAAGCAGCCTACTTACATGTGCCATCTTTTTAGAATCAAGAATTAAAAGTATCTCAAAATTAAGATGCATATGTTTGATATCTCTTTGAGGCTGTAAAATAACAATTTCAACATAAAACTGCGCGTTTTATTTATATCGCGCATGGACAGGCGTGCAGGGATATAAAGCCGGCCACCAACTTCCGCTCCGGTGAACAAATTTGCCTCTCTCCGGATAGCCAACATGCTATTAGGATTTGATTTCAAGACAGATTATACTTATTTGACATGGAGAAGAGGTTGGTAATATAAAAACATTACAGAATATATTACTAGCATTATTCCTCCGAATGGCAATGCAAATGTAAGGGTTATTGATATAAATATTCAGTGGGCAAAGGAAGGACAGGGGGTCAAATACACCTGCTTTCGTGTAAATAGTTTGCGTAAATGTGGCTTTCTAGTACATTTTCTTGATATGATTTTCCACATTCGGCCATCACTGCAATTGTTTGCCACACAAGTTGCAACAAAAAATAATCTGATAACGAATATTGTTTTAAGACTATGAAACGTAGCGGGTCCTGACTACACTAGATGGTCCCATGAATTATTTTAGAAGAAGAACAGGTTCTTGGTCCTACACGAACATAGATATTTCCACAGAGGGGCGTAAACCCTTGAAATTCGTTATGATGACAGGACTATGACCCGTAGGAAGGAAGCGTAGGAAGGCAGGACATTCACGAACTTTCAGTAAAACGATCCCCAGTGTAAGAGACACTTTATTTATTTTTAAAGAGAATGCAGAATACAAAGAAAATCACCGGGCGATGGACAGCGACTTACCTTCATATTCGAATGCCTTCATGGCGATGATGGTCAGATTCTGACTGCGGTCGCACTTCTCGGCGTATCCGGTCGGGAAATCGGCGGTGCTGGAGAACACTGGGCCATCAGACTCAGCCTTCCCGAGGTAGCCTGGCGACAGACAGACAAGGTGAGCAAACACCTGGGTGGGGGGGGGGTGAGGGGGGGGGGTTGTTCTTATTGAAATCATTTATTCGATCAATTTTACAAATCAATGCACATCACATAATAAACATGAAGTGAACTGAACTTAGTATTTGAAATTGATCGGGAGACTTCCGTTAAGACCCTGTCTTTTTTTCTCTTTTTTTTTGGGGGGGGGAGGGTTAATCATTTTCAGATATGCAGTAGTGGTCGATAAAGCATTGGGTGTATATACACGTTACTCCATGGTCCAGCATCCTTGTCTTGCCGTATATTACAGATTAGACAAGTGCATCAGTGGCAGATGTGGGTAGACAACCACTATTGGGACAGAACTGACTAGAGAAACTACTTACTTAGGAGTACCGGTTAGATATATATCTAGGTGGGCGAAACGCACAGACACGTTTTACTTACTGCGGTTAGTGGGTAGGCAAGCACCGATTCGGAAGTAGTGGCTAGACAACACTCGCTTTAAAGTAGTGGCTAGACAAACACTTACTTGGGAGTAGCGGCTATATAAATATCTACTTGCATAATCATTATAGTGCATAGACAGCCAACTGCTCAGCACACAGCCGTTTGGCAGTAGTGGCTAGACAATCACCGACTTGGGATTATTGGCTGGACAATCACCGACTTGGGAGTAGACGCGAGACAAACACCTGCTGACGAGTATCGGATACCTACTTGGGAGTAGCGGCGTGGTGCTAGTGTCGATAAGCTCCTGGGCACAACAGCCCATGTTGCACTCACAATCCTGGGGGCAGCCTCCTCGATTACTAGAAAACGACGCAACAAAAAGACACGAAGCATAAAGTTATTAAAGCGACACTTTACCGTGCTGCATTATATCATTAATCAGATATATCAAATAATGACGGCAGTTATACGAAACTAAATATACGAAAATAAATATACGAAAATAATTATACGGAAGATAATATCCCAAAAATAAGATATATAAAAAAAAAACAATTACAATATCATGTACTGGGCGCATACGCCGCCCAGGAATATTATATCGAAAATAATATACGAAAATTAATATGCCCTACAAAAACACTTACAATATCATGTTCTGGGCGCATGCGCCGCCCAGAAAGAGAAGACAAATCAAAAAGCTATTCATGGTGCCGTGTCCGTTACTACGTCGGGTCCTTGAGCCACCACGATACGACCAGAGACGAGAGCTGATGGCACGGGGACCGCGTCGCTCGCGTTATATGCGATATCCCGGCCGGACAACAACAGGTGGTCATCCTTTGTACAAGCTACAGCCCCTCTGCCCATACCTCCCCCGTCAAAACGCATACCACAGTCATCGCCTCCCCCCTCCCCCCACCCCGCCTCGATTCACACACTTGCCGATATCCTTTGTTCCAGTCACAGCCCCTGCACTCTAATACGCAACCCCCGTCGCTCCTCCCCACCCCCCCCGTCCCCCCGCCCCAAACACGCCCCACACCCCAAAACTCACACATACACATTCCGTGGGTGGGGGGAATTACATCTGTGGGGTAAGCTAAGGGAGCTGGAATTTCTGTGGAGTTTGGCGAGCAAGCAAACATCCCGGAGATTACGCTATTGTAGTGGACCAGGCGAATCAAACCTGGGAGTGACCGAGGCCTCTAGCAACAGGTGGTTGGTTGAGTAGTCCGTGCGTGCTTCAAATACTGTTAACATCTCACCTGGCCCAGTGCAACGGGATCTAAACACGATTGTCATCTCGATCACGGAGGACACACGCCAACGGGAGTGGCATTTGCATATGACGCACACGAGGGTCCATATTTACATACGCACCTCCGAGTCCCTGGCCCTTGGGTTCGATTCCCCGTCGCGCCGTCACAATGAAAAAAAATCGAAACCATATGTTTGCTTGACCTGAAGCTAACGGATGTACATCTTGTCTCAAATCGCGTGAGACTCTCGTCTCGGGAGAAAAAAAATACCTCGTGAATCGGCTGACAACTTACCCTCCAAATTCCCTATCCGTATCGTGCAGACCAGTCAGGTCAGTTTCATGTGCCAGGGCGTTCAAATTGTCAGATAGTCAGTGCCACTCTCGGCCTTCGATTCGGCCTTCGACTCACTCCGTTTGGGGTCCATTATATCTCTGTAACAGTTGTCGCTTGCTTCCTCAATGCATTTTCACACTCGCTCGCCTGGGCGGCGCTGCGCAAATTGATAGGAAAAATGTGCCGCGCATTTCTACAAAATAGAAAACAAAATAGAGTTCAGTCACAATTAAAACTTTTTCGAACGGGTACAAGATGTATTTGGCTGTATTAATTACACAGTTATTTTTATGTTTTATTATTGAAAATTATATGTCAAGAATCTTAAAATATGCCCCCGGCCCACAGCAGCGGTAAAAGCGGCGCTTGCGTAGCGCCACCGTGCGGGGAGCTCGAGACATTGCGCGCCCCCAAGTCGCACACTGGTTAATCCGGTCACTTCCGCTTATTCGCAACAAATCTAAAAACCAAACGTCACTTCTATAAGATAAGATAAGATTTTAGTTTTATTTAACGTCGGTATGTACAAGTCAACAATAAACATTAGCACAAGTGCTATTGGCCGACAAATATGTACAAATGACAATGAAAATATAGCAACCTTTGCATCTCATAAAACCTTATCCATTAGCTGTGTTGCATAATGTGCACGAATTACAGTGACACAATAACATTCCCGATGTTGAGAGCGTTGTTTTAAACTTCTTTGGCACATTTGGCTAACTTCGTTTCCTTGTTGGGCATGTTCCATAGCTTGCTACCTTGATACTTCACTGAATTATGGCCACAAGGTGTTGTCTTAACGAGTGGCATACATATATTTGGCCCATATTTTAAAATCTAATTGCTTCACATCATACATGTCACGAAGGTAACTGGGCCCAATCTTGTGGATACTCTTGTAAACTTATACGGCCCCATGTTGACAACTTGGGTTAATTGTAACTTCTGTTAATCGCAACATAAATTTACCTGAAAATGAACTGGACCTAAATGAAGTGGACATATATAGACAATCAGTTGAGACTTAACGACTTCATAACTTTGTGGCAATCGCCGGATTAACAGTCTGCGCCAACAAACACAAGCCGCATGCTTTGTTACTGATTAAAGTCTGAGACTTCTGTCGGTATACTGTGTAGCCTGATTTTGTGAATTTATTCGTTGGTTTTTTAGGGCAAAAACTGGTCGATAACGGTCGCACCGTTAGACCTAACACTCTCACACTTTGGCAGGGAGTTGGAAATTTAAATAGCTTGGACAAGTACTTTAATCGCATATCTAGGGCACAGGTCAAGGTCACAGTGATTTTTTGACAATAAAACGTAGAACGCATATTTCTTCGTTACTATTATGGTTAGAGACGCCATTACTCTTGTATTGTTGGGAAATTGTATTTTATTGCGAAATTGACATAACCCTATTACTTTTCGGTTTATTGTCGAAAACGTGTTACATGAGATCCTACGGTGATAATCAAAGTTCTTAAAATATGACGTTTGAAACAAGGAACACCCCGTTAAGTGCGTTGTTGATGGATAGGACACGCTTTGCAAATTGAGTTTCATGGCATTCACGAGAAAGAAAAAGGATTTCTAGTGTAATTATCGGGTATAAGGCAATGTCGGTATGTATTATGCATACGAATTACACATGATCACAATTTCAGCTTGTAATCTTGTAATCAGCTTGTAAGAAAATTGTAATCTACGCTTGTTCTGAAGATAATCTGTTTTGCTGGAGCTTTCCATCGGGCGTGAAGCTTTCAGTTAATCATGCCTTATGGTTGTGACTTCTTTCAGAGGAGCTCGCTAATTGCTCATGATTGACATTCACTGCGATTGTCGATTTCGTAACAGAAGGAAGATTGTTCAACAGGAAAATAGTTTGACTTCCTTGAGTCAATCGCAATTGATCAGCTCGCTAAAACGGTACATTCTTGAAAATTAATGTACTGTTTAGACAATAGGATGACGTCATAACAGTACTTTAAGTTAAGGAGAATGCCCATGTAACAGTACATTCTTGAAAAAGAGGCGCAAACCGAGTACGTATCTTTTCAAGAATGAAATGTTACATGGGTATTCTCTGACTTATAGTACGGTGAGCCTCACCTGTTCTCTGTAGCGTTCGAAACCAATAAAATAGCTGACTGAAGTCGGTCCATCTTCCATCTTAGAACCCACGAAATGTATTATTGTAGCAATGGTAGGCTTGAGTCATGAAAGGTGAAACAGTGGTTCGCCCTGACATGGAAGAAGGTCGGACCCTGCAGCCACAAGTCAGTTTAGTTCATCTACATATTGCAAGAAGGACGTCGTGTTTCGCATCAATGCGCGTGGGCTATTCACATGGATTATGTGTCATTATACTTCTCATTTGAATGTGGAATATGATATAATCATTCAAATTATTGGATACTGAAAGAATATGATACGCAGCAATGTTGCGATGGTGTTTGATACAAGGAACACTCAGTGTGCTGTTGATGGATAGGATACGCTTTGCAAAACGAGTTTCGTGGAATTCACGAGGACGCAAAAATATTTCTAATGTGATTATAGGATATAAGGAAATGTTGGTATGTATTTTTCAAAAGAATTACATGATCTCAAATTCAGTTTCCAAAAATGGATTTTTGATCTACGGTTTGTTTTGTAGAGAAATATGTATCTGTTTTTGCTGAAGCTTTCCATCGGGCGTAAAGCTTCCAGTTCATCATCCATTATGGTTGCGACTGGTTTCATACAAGTTCACTTATTGCTCATGATTGGCATTGACTGCGATTGTCGATTTCGTAACAGAAGGAAGATTGTTCAACAGGAAACTGGTTTGGTCTCTTTGAGTCAATCGCAATTTATCAGCTCGCTAAAACAGTACATTCTTGAAAATTAATGTACAGTTTAGACAATAGGATGACGTCATAGCTACTTTAATTAGAAACTATAAGTTGTGTAGCCGTTCTTTGCTACATTGCCGTTTATATTGCTGTAAAATAAATTGATCCAGTGGCTAACTTGGGTCCAAAATTAAAGTATGTGAGAACTATGTTGAGATAATCCCGATGTAATTTGTCGAATGCTCTGCTGTGTGAGCCTCAGGCTCTCTTTCTGTGAACCTCAGGCTCTCCATGTGCAAGTCTCAGGCTCTCCATGTGCAAGCCTCAGGCTCTCCATGTGCAAGCCTCATGCTCTCCCTGTGCTAGCCTCAGGCTCGCCCTGTGCTAGCCTCAGGCTCTCCCTGTGCAAGCCTCAGGCTCTCCCTTTGCTAGCCTCAGGTTCTCCCTGTGCTAGCCTCAGGCTCTCCCTGTGCTAGCCTCAGGCTCTCCCTGTGCTAGCCTCAGGCTCTCCCTGTGCTAGCCTCAGGCTCTCCCTATGCGAGCCTCGGGCTCTCCATGTGCGATTCTGTGTGAGTCGAAATTTGCCCAATGGTGAAAGATACGGATTTTAGGTTAGATGCAGGGGCTGCCATGGGCCTCCTGTCCAAGCCATCACTCTGTATCTGCAGTTGTGTATGTATAATACTGAGCTGAGCCGACCACCGTAAAAGTGGTAACATAACCCTGGTACTTTTCGATCAAGCTATTTCAGTCTCTTTAACCACGCAGTGAGGTATGATCCTTGCGGACCAAGTTAAAAAACAGCCAGGGCGATCGCACGTCTGTTTTCGTTTCCATGGAAACGAAGCCATTGGCTTGATGATAAACAAACATATTCTTGAAAACAAAAATCGCCCAAAAATCCGATAAATGATTTAGAGCCGTGATTTTGGCGCCAAATGGTAGAGAAAAATCGCCTCCAGACAATACACGACGTGCATATTGAGTACCTTTCGACGTTAAAGGGCTCGAAAGCGGGGCACCTTACCCTGCTCGGCCACTAATTGTGAGTCAATATGGTAGAACAGTTGATGCTTTTATTAATTTACAATCTGTAATGTTGGGTATGATGAGTACAAATATACAAAGTAGTTTACTAAATCATATTCTGTTAATGGTCAAGAAGTATATATATCATGTCAATGGGAGGGAACATAAGCCGAAATTGTAGGAAGCACTAATAAAAGCTAACCGGATAGAAGGTCATATTGGGCAAAACACAGATTATCTATTGGGCTGACGAATGAAATATAAGGAAAAATGGGAGGATTTATTGCCATTTTTATATTGGTTGATGTATACTTCTTACTGTATAATTCGCATGTCTTATGTGATGTATTATTAAACCTGCCAAATGTGCAATAATACAAAAGAGGGGGAAAACGCCTGGCTGGTCTTGTGTGTTGGAATGGCCGCCAGTCGCTAAATATGGGCGCTAGCGAGAGGTTTGGTTGTAACATTCAAGCTTCAAGATTCATTTATTTGACCAAGTACGACGTACATACAAGCGAGAAGTAAAACAAATAGTGAACTTGGCCGGGAGACTCGAGCTAAGACCTTAAATGTCGCTCGCCACCCGACATTGTGATTTTAGTGTTATATACAGTAACACAGAAACAACCAACAGCTAACAGTAATATATATACACTAATAGGTTAGGTATTCAAAACAAAGCAAAACACATCTCCAATGAACAGCTTCGATATATGTACCCAAGTTATTCAGACAATTAACTAACGGCAAATATAACAATGTTCGATGTGACACTCGAAATCATAGTTAAATATTAAATTATCCTTAATATATCTTGCCAATAGAGGTAAGCTATGTGCATATATTTTGGTTTAGAATAAGTTTTGGAGTTACAACTTTAACGAGGCTATGTCGAATACAGTTAGTGGCAAAGCCGGGAAATACGTTATTGGTACACAATCGGGACTTGAATCTCGTATTATGGCGATGGATTTGATGGCTATGAACAATGGATAACTGTGAAAAGTTAAAAGCTTACAATAGAACTCTAGGGTTTGCAAAGTGGGCATATCATCCAACTTTAAGTTCTTTAAAGATCGGTTCCGTGTGGGCGTTATATCGACTTCAAAAAAATGTTTCTGACAACCCTTTTCTGCAGTCTAGGTTCTGCCTTGTACCCCCATATTAGAATGCCATAATTTAAACGCGGTGAAGTAAGAGTATTAAAAATTGTGCGTACAATATACCGAGGAAGGGTTCACTTCAATTGATTAGAATCCCAGCAAATTTATAGACTTTATTTAGCGATCTTATCAAGATGTTTACTCCATTTCATATGTTTGTTCAAGGACAATTTCAATGCATTCTATTTGCGTATTGTTAATAAACAAAGAGGGAACATTAACATATTTTTGCTGTGTATGAAAGATCATAAACTTGGATTTTGTCGCGTTCAGGGTCAGTTTGTTTGCATAAAGCCACTCACTAATGTTAACCTATTCGCAATTTATAACCCGACTGGACTCATTAGGGACAGGAGTCATAGTACGTAATAGCGTGGTCTCATCCAGCGAAGGATATATCATTGATGTAGATAATAACAAGCAGGGGGCCAAGAATAGACCCTTGGGGAATCCCTGTTATTATATCAGACATAGCAGATTGAGCATTTCGATTTGAATATATTGCCTACGCTCCGTCACGTATTTTTGGAGTAATTCGAGAGATCTACCGAATACCCCATAAGGAGATAAATTAAATACAAGGATATTGTGATTGATGGTGTCAAACGCCTTGGACAGATCTAAAAATATACTAACAGGAACATTTCCCTTATCCAGTAATTGTAATATTCGGTCCACGAGTTCCATCACAGCTAGATTTGTTGAATTGTGTTTGCGAAACCCATATTGACTGTTATTTTTATAATTTGCTTAAATTTATAAAATAATCTGTAATAAAGCTGGTCGATGATAACTTTCTCCAGTACCTCAGAGAAAGCTGGAAGAATCGATATAGGACGATAATTCTAAATTTTGTAAAAGAGGTAAGAATGGAATTTAGTATGAATGAATACTAATAGTATTAGTGTACTAATAGATAAATGCTATTCATAGAATGAATAAATAGTATGACAGCTGTAGTATGAATGAATAGTATGACAGCTGTAGACTGAATGAATATTATGACAGCTGTAGAATGAATGAATAGTATTACAGCTGTAGAATAAATGAATAGTATGATAGCTGTAGAATGAATGAATAGTATTACAGCTGTAGTATGAATGAATAGTATGACAGTTGTATTATGAATGAATAGTATGACAGCTGTAGAATAAACGAATATTATGACAGCTGTAGAATGAATGAATAGTATTACAGCTGTAGAATAAATGAATAGTATGATGGCTGTAGAATGAATGAATAGTATTACAGCTGTAGTATGAATGAATAGTATGACAGCTCTAGTATAAATGAATAGTATGACAGCTGTAGTATGAACGAATAATATGACAGCTGTAGTATGAATGAATAGTATGACAGATGTAGTATGAATGAAAAGTATGACAGCTGTAGTATGCACGCAACATTCCTTGTGTCACAAATCGTGTCTGTTTATTCCGGCTGATTTCGTTCTTGTTATTTCGGGCGCTTGAGGACGCATATGAACGATTCTAATATAAATAAACTGCTACTTACGACGTAAGAATTATCTAGTAAAAATGTAAACACAGTTTCTTAATTTGTTCACCAGAAGAATCACCGAGAGCAAAATCTCATCACTGCGCCCTTAAAGTACAAACGTGAAGTACAATATATTGGGGATTACATAAGATTAATAACGGATAAAGACAACGTAACCAGGCCCGTCGGAAGCGGGATGGGGGGGGGCGGGGGGGGGGAGCAGGATGGCATTATCATCTTTTGGGCTGTCCTCAAAAAATGAATGGCTGGACCGTCGTAAGTGGCAAGTGTTCAGCCCCGCCCCTGACCCCCTTCGCAACTTTTAGCTGCGTCTGCCCCCTCACTTTCTTCTTGCTTCCGATAGTGCAATTTATAGGAATTTTCTGTGATTTTTTATATTATCAATTTCTTCTCCATGATAAATAAGCATATTCTGTCTTGAATTTAAATCCTGAAAACCTGTAGGCTACCCGGAGAGAAGCAAATTAGTTCACCGGAGCAGAAGTTGGTGACCGGCTTTATATCCCTGCGCGCCTGTTCGCTGTTCGATATTCTGCGTGATGTCGACCGCGGCTCGCTAGGACGTCCGCGCTATAAAATAGTCCGATCAGTTTCACGTTGAAATTGTTATTTTACACACTCAACGAGATATAAATCCTATATGCATCATTATTTTGTTATCTTGATTCTAAAATGTAAAAACTCTAAGAGAGCGCATGTAAGTAGGCTGCATTAACGATTACTTACTTCAGTTCAGTTCAGTTCATAGCCGCCTATGGCCATAATTTCTGACCGGCAGTGGACGCGTGCCGGAAAACGCTGCGGCAAACGTGACGAAGGCACCTGACAATTAACGCACGACTTCTGTCCCGCAGATACCATTGAAGCACCCTTCGCTACCAAAATCATGTCAGCACCCAAATTCCTGGTCTCTCTGGCCTGATTAGAACAATAATACTTGCACTATTCACTCAAATATATTGCGCTGAATCTGATCAGCATCGGCAACCCGCGCAATAAACCGATGGATTGCGTACCAATCTGTGACGTACTACGCATATTTACCAGCTTAATTTACCAGGTTATTTGTAAATATGTTAAATGTCCAGGTAAAAAGTGTTTTCAGTATACTAAGCATCTAGTTGTAATTATTGGAAGATATTTGTGCAAATAAACGTTTTACCCAGAATGGCATCGAAATAGCATATATCCGGAAGTGGGTACGGATCGGCTGATGCGGGCGATAATGTATAACTTTGTGGCTGTGCGGGGGAGATTTGAAGGGGTGGAAGGGGGGGGGGGGGCGTGTCTCGTATGGATAACGTTGATTAACCCGATCGCTACTGCAAAGTTATTCGGCGTTATGTTCGTGGGTCTAATGTATGTTTGTTTGGGTTCCGGTGGTAAGTCTACAAAAGCAGCCTCCTCGTTGAAAAGCTGGTTAAGGTCGTTTTGTGCAGGAAATATCTGCATCGAAATACTTCACACATAAAATAAATAAGAACAAAATCTAACCTCCACTACACGAGAACCTGTATCAACCCAATAGTATTGGACTAGGACGACATCTTCAGTGCACGGAGTCTTCATACAGATTGAAGTATCTAATACCAGTCGGGACCTACAAAACATATCCGACAGCATTTCATTATACTCAGGGTTCGATCTGTGGAGGTTGCTCTATAGATAAGAACTGAATTGTTTTTTGAAGCCTGGGGGTATTGTCAAAAGAAACAGTACTACGCAAAAATCCAATGCAAAAACACATGTGTGACAATTCACAATTTTATTTCAATGACTCACACGTGATCACACGTCGTCGTCAGCTCCACAGGATGAGATCACATGATATAACAGGCATGCGCGCCTACAGATACCGCTAACCTCCGCTTTAACTATTGCGGAAAGGTAACGCCTTGGGGAGGAGATTCCGTCTTCAGCCAACCAATCGTGGCCATTGACAGATTACGGGAAGGCAGAAGAACGATGCATTTGTTGGCGAATCACGTTCACCGTTGCAACGCCGTTGTGGGGTCACGTGGGGTCATGTGGGGGTCGCCGTCTACACGAAACCGTGATATCTATACCACATGCTGTACTGTCGCGCGAGGCGCTTCGGCTTGTCGAACGTGGGGATGGCGATGCTGACCCCATCCACGAGGCCGCCCGTAGTTTCACCTAAACGAGAGGTGAGATAAGATAAGATATAGATAAAGTTTTATTTGAAGCAATATCTTGTGTATTTATTTTCTATTACCAATCTCTTCTCCTTCTCAAATACTTATTGCTGTCTTGAATTTAAATCCCGAAAGCCTGTGGGTTATCCGGAGAGAAGCAAATGTGTGCGCCGAAGCAAACGTTGGTGGCCGCCTTTACATCCCTGCGCGCCTGTTCGCTGTTACGGTACTATGTGTGATGTCGACCGCGACTCGTTAGGACGTCCGTGTGGGATAAATTAGTCCACGAAATATGATGTTGAAATTGTTCTTTTACAGATTCAACGAGATATCAAACACAGATGCTTATTAATTTTGAGATACTTTTAGTCTTGATTCTAAAATGTAAAAAATCTAAGATAGCGCATGTAAGTAGGCTGCTTCAACGTCGGTATGTAAAAGTCAACAATAAACATTAGCACTTAGTGCTATTGACCGACAATAGTCGCCCGGTGAGCGATGAAAGCATTACGCGATGATGATGATGGTGTTGATGATGATGATGATGATGATGATGATAATAATATGAGTCTCATGCCTTGTAGTGAGCATTTACACCCTTCATACCTTCCAATATACTTTTCTCGTCCTATCTGCTTCATAACCTTATTGTCTTATCTCTTCGCTTTCTTTATGTTGTATATTTGTCCCTTTATTGTGCTGCTCTCTTCATTGTTATCCCTCTCTATGTCGCTTACAGACGAGCCACCCCGCTGCCCCTCACGCCCCCATCCCCCCCCCCCCCCACTCTCCCTCGCTGTCTCTGTGTCTCCATTTCACTCTCTCGCTCTCTCTTTCTCTCTCCGCCTCCCTATTCCCCTCTGTCTCTCACGCTTCTCTTTTTATATAGTTTTCTCCGTCGATCTCTTCCTGTCGCTCTCTCACTCTCCTCAATACTTCTAGCTATCTCATTTCCCCCACTTATGCTCACGCGTTCCCCTCTTATATACCCAACGCGGTTGCACACCTCTTTACTTACCAATACAGAAGTTGCTTTCTGTCGGTGCGGTCGGGGGTTTGGGGTAGGACATGCAACCCCCACCCCACATGTTGACCGCCAAGTGCTCGCCCGCGGAGAACTCGAGCGTCTTCTGCATATCCAGGTCAAAGTCCAGCTGGCCAAAACAAGGGGATAATACACGATCAACGCAGTTGTCTTAAAATAAACCTTTCACTGAAACCAGAATGGACAGTCAAGACCAAGAGGTTCACTGAGAACATACCACCAAAATATGTCCTTGGGGCAGATTGCGAAGCGCCACCACGCGACAGAGTATGACAGCTTGCACATTTGTAATCACTCAAGCTACAGGACCGCTTTTTTATCATTGTACCTGATGACGCCACCACGCGGCAGATTGCGACATTGTTTTTCCGGCAGCCTTACCCCGAGGACGCCACCACGCGGCAGAGTAAGACATTGTTCTTCCGGCAGCCTTACCTTGATGACACCACCACGCGGTAGAGTGAGACATTGCTCTTCCGGAAGCCTTACCCTGACAACGCCACCACGCGGCAGAGTAAGACATTGTTCTTCCGGGAGCCTTACGCTGTAAACGCCACCACGCGGTAGAGTAAGACATTGCTCTTCCGGCAGCCTTACCCTGATGACGCCGTGGTCAACGGTCGGCGACCATTGGCTCGTCAGCGTCGACTTGGCGAAGTCCAGACGGCGACTCGTAGGGACGAAGGAGCAGTCTGTTGGAGACCCTGTTTGCTGGACGATGACGAAGGAAATACCCACGTTGGGCTCCCAGGTCGGGTAAACATCAGTGAAGTTGTCGGCACAGGTCACATCTGACGCCCACTCGATCACGTCGAACACGCCTGTGAATGGATATAGGGGTTAAAGGTTGAAGGTCACTCAAAGGTCAAGTCAAGGTCAAGCCGTGCAAATAATGAAATATGCCTAGTATTTGGTCCCCGTGCCCTGATTCAAACCCAGAACATATTGATCTGCGGTCTAATGCGCTGATGACTCCAATCAGGGAGCCCAGTATGACCTATGTAGATCAAAGGTTAAACTAATTTTGGCTTCTTTACCGTCCACTGCCAAGGGCTCCAGAAAGACGGCCGTCAAATCCAACATCCGGTCGCATTTCCCCATATCCACGGCAGGCCAGCCATGTTCATAGGGGGCTGTCTCGATCCCTGGGGAATGGAGAGTGGGGGGTGGAGCGAAGGCGAAATAAAAAATTCAAGCATATAATAAACACATTCAAATTAAAGCATACGTTAAACACATTCAAAGTAAAGCATACAATAAGCACATTGAAATTAAAGCATACATTAAAAATTGAAAATAAAGCATGCATTAAAATTTCAAATTAAAACATTTATATACATATATTATACACATTCACTTGATACTATAGCATAATAACTATAACAATAGAGCTGGGTTGAAATCTGAAGTGCAATTTCCTGTGACTCGTTTTCAAATGATACGACACCTTACCTCCGAGAGGAAAAAAACCATCGAGTTCTTATTATTTTCATATTTGCGATATGTTAAATCATATCTATGGAGGTACAAAAAGTCCCTGATGCCTGAATTTCGATGACGTAATGCACAAGAAAGTGAACCTTTACCACCATGCTACTCAGGAGAGCTTCCAGACAACATGTCATATTATATATGTTATACTGTGATTTGGTTGGTTGGTTATTCAGGACGCTTCAACCAATTTTGGCCATATCCCGTCAATGGGAGAAGGAAGAGTGAGAGGACCCATGTCCCCGGGGGAAACCCCCTACTCTTTACGAAGAAAGACATGTTATGCTATGAGTGTTCAAAACATAAATGCATCTTTTCCGTTATAAACTATGTCAAAGTCTTGTGGAAAATAATATTAATGTTTGTAATTGATGAACATTGTGCAAGAGAGCTGTGCGGATATAGGTGCATTCCATTACTTGTGAACCTTCAAACTGATAAAGCTAAGAATTACAATGATCCTCTAAAGCAGGACTGGAAAAAACTCCATTAAATGATTGACGTGTTTTCAATCTGGTGTCATCGAAATGTCCCGGGCACAGTGCTCGATTTGCCACAGTGTCAACAAATTAAAAAATACACAATACATTCTCAATTGTTTAGTCGGCAAAAGCGAGAGTGATGCCCACAATTTGATGACGCACTACGCAAAAGCGAGAGTAATGCCCACAATTTGATGACGTACTACGCAAAAGCGAGAGTAATCCCCACAATTTGATGACGTACCGCACGAACGCCACCTTGCGGCACATCCCTGCACCAGTCTTATAAATAATCCTTATTATTGGTTTTATGCACTTAAAACCTTAATAAACAATTACCACCTGAAACATTTAAAATATTTTCTATGGAAAAATAGTTAATGTCCGAGCAGCTTTATCTTAAGAGGAATAACTTCAACAGTTGATTAATTTTAATTAATAAAGGTTCGGCGTGCCACACTCACTGGTATCAATGTTCGCATCGACCAGCTGCTGCAGATAGGTGATATTTAGGTCGCAACATCCGGGGTTGCAGTCACATCCGGCGTCGCATTGACCCCGGTTACTGCAATGGCGAAGCTCAAGGTTAAATTCCAAATTTGGAAATATTGCCCGCATTAATCTTTAGATGTATCAATTAAAAATCACCCCGTTTTAATTAATTAAACCATTCGACAACATGATGATTTGCAATCACCGATATTGGTATATCTTCCAAATTGCAATTATGCTTTTTTTTCAATGCACACTAAGGTATCAATTAACTTGCGTTACCGAAGAAATTCACATTTTTTGCCCCCGAAAAGAATTATATTCCTGAGAAACTCACAAGGAATTTAAAATGACTTTTCGAATTATAAAATAAACGGTTGTTCTCCTCCTCCTTGAGAAATGGTTGCTAGATACTCACAAGATGTGGATATCCCCGGCCGAGGCTAAGCCTAGGACGGCCACGACCGCCCACAATGCGATCATAGTGCGTCTCTCTGCAGTCTCCCGCTGATCTGCAACACGAGTGACTCTTATCGCTTCTGGACCCGCACCACTCCCGTGGCCTCGTGGCATTCAAATACAGAGTCAATATTGACCGTTCGGGGGTGAGTGTGACGGGTTGTGTCAAGCGAAGACGCGCATGTGTGAATGGGAAGCATTCATGGGTACCTGTTCTTGCAATAGGAAGGAACAGATGCAGCGTCGGTGTGACTGTCTGAACACATACATAAGCTGTTCCACCTGCCCACTGTGCAACCAACATATGGCGGCCGATCCTGCGTCGGCTCAGAGGTTAGCACGTTCAGACGCTTATTGCATTATGTGATATGATATGAATTGATTGATGGCTATGGTGGAAGGCAACATGGTATTGTCTCATGTCATGATGTTGCCAGATGCCAGTTGTGGATACGAGTACCGCTTTGATCAATGAGAAGGGGGAGTGGGACCCTCGGACTGTAGGCTGCCTTGGCGGGCGACAAGTACTTACGTGGCGCTTGAAAAGGTGATCAATGTATGACGCTTCTCCGCTCTTAACTGGAAACCGCGAATTATAAGATTTAAAAATATACGGACTTATAACGGAAGCTCAGGGACCTTACTTATTATCAATGGAGAATGATTATACTCAACTGCCTGGCATGCTCAGGCATATGGTAGTTTATGTATGTAATATCTCGGCCCTAATAGGGGTGTAAACAACTCGAAACTGCGATGCCTGATTTCTTCTGGAGTGGAACAAAACACCACGTGGCTAAAGACATTTTATTTAGCGGTATAGGGGGGGGGGGAGGCAACATTTGATTAACATAAAACGGCAAATACAATCGGCGTACCTTTATGCGACGAGCATATACACAACTCCAGACTGACAAGCGTTCGTCAGCTAATTTATCGGTCAATACAGGGAAATAAAAAGCGTATGTCCGCCTCGGTGTACCTTAACATACCTCAGTTTACCTCAAAAACTCCAACGACAATTGTTTGTCTTTTACAGCGAATATTTAAAAGTCGGCGTTACAACCGTGTCTGACCTAAGGGATGGGGTCGGCCTCCTGTTGCCCAACGAAAGTTCTGGCTTAGAAGTTTCCAGGCCGGGAAGGACGGTGTGCCGCGCGCTCCTGGAGGCGATTCCTAGATATTGGATAAAGGCGTTAGACCGCCGATACCAATGCCGTGTTGTTGGCAGAGGGTTATAGCCCCCTGAAGATTACCGGTTTAGCCTCCGGGCACTTTACAGAAGATGTCATCCCACGTCTAAAGTCCCCATCGGGGTTTTAAGAGAAGAAAGGGTTTTCCATACTTACTTCAGACCCGGCTTCTTTGTTGGATATCATTTATAAGAACTCGTTAGATCGCCGGCTACCGGATTTCCAATGTAAACTCCGCCACCAAACGCTAACTACAAACAAATATTTAAACCAAGAGAGAATCATAACTACCCCGGCTGTCCCTTTTGTGACGACTCGGTCGAGACAATATATAATTATTATATAATTAGTTTTTTATTACTATATGATTACTATGTAATTAGTATACACTTGGTGTATTATTACTATATAATTAATGTATTATTTGTATGTAATAAGTGTGTAATAAGAAAAATATTAAGACTGTATAATTCATCTATATTTCTTGCATAATCCGTGTGTAATTAATGCATACGCAATTTATATTCAATTGATGATTAGTTCATTCTACACCGTCTGACCATGGTAACGCATATATCAACATCATTAGGCTTCAGGACACAAATTGCAATAAGGTAACCGGTTCCCTTATCCTGTAGTAAAATAATGTATCCAAATCGCGGTCTCACGGCCGCGTCTGTCAACGTTTTGAAGTGACAGATGTCTCTTTTTATTTTATTAACTGAATATTCCATAAAATGGATGTATTATATTATTACACTGCGAAATGTGTTACGTCCGGTCAAATTTGAATAATTTAAAGTGATATTAGGGACAAAAAAAAACCCGGTGGCTTTGACAGACTCGCCATAGCGAATGTTTACGTCTGCTCCCCTGACGTCGGTTCCAAATCTCACCGATAGATGGCGTGCGTGACACCGCGAAAATGAGAAATGTGTGTGAGACAGTGTATTAATTGTATGAACTGTTTCCCGCCCACTTCAGACGCTTCAGGCATCTTCAGTCCCAGCTAAGATATTGTGATTATTTATTCACGTATTGAACACCGAATGAACTGGAATAGATTATTATTAAAACTATAGTTTTATTTGCAAACCTCAGTGCACTTTATAGACGCATTCACATTCTACGTACATATATATATATATATATTTATATATGTTTGTGATTGCATACTATCGACATGGATCCTAGCGCTGATAATAACTTAAGCTGTTAACAGATAATTGCATCGATCAAACAGTATCTTTGCAGTAAGGTATCCGACGACCGCCGAATGCCCCGAGCTGCTTTCCCGTGCTTGCAGAGCGAAGATAATGCACGGATGCTGCGGTGGAAGCCGATCAAATTCTGCAGATAACATCGGTGTTCCAGAATCACATATAAGTAATATTTATGTATATGTAAATGTGCATATTTACATCAAGGAGACTTGGTATTTAACGGCAAAATTGCCAAAGCAAGCCAAATATTTAACGTTTATGAACATTTAGGTAGGCGGTTCAGGAAAAAGTTTTACTTGATATACACACGTGAGATGGAGAAACCTCAATATAGATGTTCTTCTGACCAGAGCATCATGAAGATCATTATTAAGAGAGGCTCAGAGCGAAAACCAAATCGGTATTATTGTGAAAAAAGTCAAAACTTATGATTATATTACTACAACTTCAATGATGAATAATTCAGCTATGAACGGCGGCGAAATTCCTGACCAAATATTTCTTGTATTCCAAGAACTCGGGTCCCGAGATTAACGTCTGGACGCGAGACTTTTTCAGCCGGAATTTCTCCAACACCATATTGTCCTCGCCCGACAACAGTTGGCGCTCCAGTCCCCTGTTGATGACGTCACACATTGCCCACAAGTCAGTGAGCGAGTCTAAAGTAGGGCAGTACACGAGGAAGGCGCCACTTTCCTTTTCGATTCCGACGATCCGCCGGTTTTTCTCCTCAATTTTGTCGGTCACGTGACTCACGAGCTCCGCTATAGGGAGGTCAACGCCAGGTAGGATCTGGTAGAGGTCGTGACCTTTGGTCAGAGGGTGGTGCTTGTAACGCCAGCATTGTTTCAATGTGGCCAACAAGAAACTGTTGAAACTGCGCAGAACCGGAAGTTCCTTCTCCTCGTCCTTCCGGTAGAGGAAGTCAAAGCCCGTCGCCATATGCCGCAGTCGAACGCCACCTGACGAATCAAAGAATACATTGTAATTTAATTCGGTATTAATGTAATTAGGTTATTGCTGATTTAAAAGACATATCTTATTACACCACAAAAAGGATGCGTTTCGGTCTTGCCGACCTCTCCCCCCTCCCCCCCCCCCACCCATCCCCCACCTCACCATCATCAAACACAACTAATAAATGAAAATACGTTTGTTTCATCAATGCATGGTAGCTATCAATGACACATTGTACAATAATTAGGGGCCTGGAAGGGGTAAATGGCGACACGCGATAAAGGCATATTTAAAAAATCGACATTCGAAATTGACCCTCAAATTCCGACACTCAGGATCTGAAAACGCAACATCGACATAGATTTTTTGAGAAAAAAAACGACGCTGAACTTCACCTAAAAAACGACACAGAACGTCGTCAAAAATCGACATTCGACACTGAGAATTTTGAAAAATCGACGCTGGACACGGTACCCCCTTCCTAAGTTCCAGACCCTGCAATTGTGACTCCTCATTCCACCCTTGGCTCTCACCGAGGCAGTAGCTGATGAAGTTGTCGTAAGTCTCCTTCGTGGCATCGTCTCTGCGCAGCGCCATGCGCAGCTGCTCCGCTCTCTCCTGCGCAACTTCCGGTTCCAGAAGTAGTGCCATAATCCTGTCTCTCCAGACACTAGCGTCCTGTCGCACGGCGCCTGGATCCCTGGTCACGGGCACTGAGGCACAAACGTATTCACGCTTTTAAATATTCACGTGTTCACGTATACACGTATTCACATATTCACTTGTTCAGGTATTCACATATTCACGTGTTCAGGTATTCACACGCTCATTGTCGCCTTAACCCAATAACAATGCCACGTCTCATATTAGTCTTAATCACCGGGTATGGTCCAGTAATGAGGGCGACATGTGGGATGCGACGAACAGCTTTTAAAGGAGTAAAGTTTTAAAGTCTCGCTATCGAACGATACATGGAACGTTTAGTAAGAGGTATTGGCGGTGTGCTCAGATTTTAACGATTAGGATACAGTTTATGAGTTACGATCAATCTTTCTCAAAAATTTACGTACGGTCACAATATCTATTGAAGTGACCCTAAATGAGGCTAAAATAAAAATACTAAAGAAATCTTACCCAGAAACCACTCTGGTTCGGATGTCAGTTTCCGGATCAAGGACGCGAGTCCGGAGTCCTCTGCTATGAGCGTCGGGATCCCAGCGCTCAGCGCCCGGAGACCCACTGCTCCGTGTGGCTCTGACCTCGACGGGACGATGCAGAGGTCACATTGGGTCAGGTCCTCGTGCAAATCCTCCACTGTTGAGTACCAGACTGTTTTCGTCTCCACTACTTCCGGTTGCGGGACTTCATTGAGCATGCGCCGGAATTGCTCGTCTTTATCAAGTGGGACGCCGCCGATTTTGAGTTTCGGTTTTGGTCTCGCTTCGTCACCTTCCAGATAGGCAGCTGCCATTTTGCTGACTGCGCATGCGCCGATATCGATGCCGGTCCAGGAGAACTGGGCATCGTCTTCCGGGGCGATTATCAGTATAGTCGGCGACTTCGTCGGAGAGGTGTCCGATGATTTGTCTGAGCCTCGCGAGATGTGAAACACAGGCGCGGTGCATTGTGGGATGAAGAGGCGGTGATCCACTTCCTTTGTCGCGCGGTTCCGGAACTTAGCGGCGTAATACCAATGTAACTTATCGGTCACCGAATAGACGAGATCCGCCTCTTCGCCAAGTCTCACGAGACTCTCGTCCGAGGGGATTTCGTACGGCAACGCCTCCTCTAGCGCTGACACCTCGTCGGGGATCACGTGATAAAACAACACCACCTTGGCATCCGGGTACATTTGATCCCGAAGCGTCATCGCCCCTTCCGCAGTTATCGGGGAATGTCCGACGATGTGTGAAATAAACGGGACTTTCTCCCTAATATCGCCCATCAGAGAGACGGGATCCTCGTTGAATAACTTATACAAATCTCGACAGGGGGCGCCGTTTGCTGCGAGGCTGATCAAGGTGACGTGGTTTTCCTCCGCTTCCCGTCTGTCCGAATCCGACAGCTGATCCAGAGACTGAAAGACTGTGCTGTAGATCCTGATTCCGGTGTAGGTGCTCAGCGTGAGGGCCAGAGTCCGGTTCACTCCGGAGATTCCATCCCTAATGGCGGCCCATGTGTCGGCCAGAAGCAGGATGCCCCTGACCGTCGGATCCTGTTCCCATTCTCCAGGCATTCTGGAACGACATGGATACCCGTGTGACGAACACGTGCTCGTCAGTAATTCCTACGCAACGGCACTGTGACGAGTGGATATAAACATGAATTAATGACAATTTTCATTACATCCTTAGATGATGAACATTGACAAGGTATTTCCTATGTATTAAAATAGTTCGTTTTAAATACCATAATACTTACACCAGCAATTCATATGCATTTATGCATTCACGGTATGAATTTTTGCATTTTTTACAGGCCAACAATATAACTGACACTTTCATTTGATCAAATACAAACTATGTGCAACTCAGCATGGACTGATGTATATTGCATGCCTTAATGCCTGGTAACAGCGAGCATCAGCATCGGGTCGCTGAAGTCCTGGGAATCTTACATCATGATGCGCCCTTCTCGCTCCTGGTTCATAACGGCCCGCCGCCGCCGGACTCGTCATGACTAGCGACTGAGCGAAGTGTAAGCTCATACCAATAGTATTAACGCAGGGGCGGCTCCAGATATGCTGGATAGCGGGGGGGGGGGGGCGGTTTTGGTTTTCATATGTTAAACGGTACAAATTATATAATTTTCGGCCCTAAAAGTGGGGCCCGGGGCCGGGTCGGCCGCCCCTGGATCCGCCCCTGTAACGTGAGTCCATTTGCTGCTGTACATAGACATATGGCGTTGTCACAGGAGTGTCTTATATTCACGTCGAGCTCAAACCAAATATATTTGGTCCAATCAGACGTTTAATGTGGAAGCACGTGGCTTTGCGCTCCTCCAGGTAATTTTCCTCTCTCGGAGAGTTCAGCTAGGAAGCTAGGAAGTTCACAGCATATGACTATTCCCTGCCACTTGGACATTGTACCCTAAGAATGTAAACGGAAGGACGCAGGAAAATAATATGCACTCACGTTGTTCTTGGCATGTCATAAACTGACTTTGGCAAGATTATACTTCTAATAGACATGTGTAAAATTTCACCCCCATTACAGCGACTCCCATACCAGTAGACCAAGCTGTGATATGATGCGTCATGTCGATGTTACCTGAAGGACATCGGTGATAAATACTGCATTCCGGTCTGCCAAGCGAGCTATGGCCGCCCATAGCGCCTGTACCCACACTGGTACAGACTGTCCACATCATCACGCAGCGCATGCCAGGGCAATGCCCATGGCACCTTCCTCCCACCGCAAATGTCGGTGTTTAAGGTCAGCATTGTGCAGATGAAGGCTAAATTGGACAACAAAAAACTCCCGGGATAATAGATGTGATTGGGGGAATCATACCTCAGATGGAGGTGCCACGGTTCGAACCCAAGACCTTCTGATCTCTACAACTGCTCACTTACATAACGAGCTAGGGGGTGGGGGGAGGAGGGGGGGGGCTCTCTAGTGGTGCTGGAGGGTCAGCGTTAATGGCAAGTGCGACAAGTGACGTGCGAAGGTAATCTGGAAGCAGAATTCAAACTGCGAGGGTCGGTAAGTGAACCATGAAGAAACTGGACATGGCTCATTGACCATTACAACCCTGGCACCCCCCCCCCCCCACCCCCTCCCCTCCACCCCCCGCCACCACCACACACACACAACACACCGATCACCACTCCATACATCCACTGAACCCCACCCCACCCATCACCCCCCAGGCCATTAGCACAGGGTCACCAGAAATCCTGCAAGTGCCAGTGACGTGACCTGAAAATGGTCTGTGAAGCGCTAGGCTTCCAGACACTCCCCCTGACAAGCCCACCCCCCCCCCCCCCCCCTCCAACCTTCCCCTCTTTAATTAAACCAGTATCTCCATGATTTGTGTAGCCTAATCCCGTGACCCAACATAACTTAATAACTTTTATGTTAGCTGGTGACCAACTTACGTGTCAGAAGCCGTCAATACGTACACATAAATGTGTTCACCCCCCCCCCCCGCCCCCACCCCCGTCCCCGTGCCCTTCCTTCCCTTATATGATTGCATAGGTATGGTATTAATTCCATGCTGGAACCTTGTTCAGTGACATATCTAAACAAAGCTATAAATTCGGACCATAATGACCTCACTGGTTGACAATAGTGAAATAGATGGTCTATAGTTACACACTCGTTACCGCAAAAGCCACACATATGTATATAGTTAACTATTTTACTCATGTGTAAGAACCTATTCGTTACGCTTGTTCTGTGTCAAATCATAACCTGAAAACTTCTCATTCTCTCATTCGTAGTGGCGTTCACTGGTAATTTATATAATGTTTTCCATGTATCCCTTTCTATTTGTACACCTAAAATATCTGACCATTCAAACATTTTGTAGATGGATTCGGAGAGTTTGGTCGATCACTTTCCTCTTAAAAGCCGCGCCAATTTTAAAACTTGCGCTCTCCCCACACTAGTCATGGAGCATTTTAACAGGCAGGGTTTTTTCACATTTACTTCCTACAAGACACCTATGAAACCGTTTACTTTTTTCCATGTTGCAGTGTAAGTATGCTCACTGATGTAGCGTCATTGACGCTTGTGGTGGAACTCTCCTATCTGAGCCCAGAGGCAGATCTAGGAATTTGCAAAGGGGGGTGGGGGTTGCTCTCTGAAAACTTGCGACCGGCGGTGCGGTGCTCGGAGAACCCGACTTTTACAGTGCATGTTCAAGTTCTCAAGGGAGGGGGGGGGGGTGCAACCCCCCTACCCCCGCCCCCACTAGATTCGCCCCTGGAGCCTATATAGAAGGCAAAGCTGGCCGCAGCATGTCACGGAGCAACTAGAAATCGATAGATTTCACTTCTATGAGGTGCATGCAGCCACTTACCCGTATTGATCCACGTAGAGATAACCAAGCACATGACTGTTATGTCACAGTGGACTCACTCTCAACCCGACTTCCCTGTTGTAGTAGAAGTCACGAAGACTCATTCTCACAACAAAGAACGTTTCAGGTAAGTATCACCAAACACTCCGCACCGTTCTTCGCCCCCCCCCCCCCCCCGCCACTCCACCTCCCCACACACATACGTCATTTCAGGGAGCACAAATGACAAACACCACATATACGTATGACAAAGAAAACGCCGGTCGTAGTATAAATCTCAAAGAAAACGGAAAATATATAGGAATCTCGCAAAGAACGCCTGTCTGTATAGGTAGATACGATCCAACATCTGTCACCTGTAGCAAGGAATCGCAATGGAATGGTTGGTTGGTTGGTGATTCAGGACGCTTTCACCACTGTTGGTCATATCGCGTCAATGGGAGAAGGAAGGGAGAGTGGAGCCATGTCCTAGGGGGTAACTCCTTTTTCTTGGAATCTTTATCCTGCGACCACACAGACATGGCAACAGCAGGGCTCGAACTACCGATCCAAATGCCGTTAGGCTCTCAGGTGACCAGAGCACTCAATGCTCTAACCCACTGGGCTAGCGGGGCGGCCCCGAATCGCAAATGGGAACGCCAGGTATGAGTATTGGTCTCAAAGAGAAGGCTTGTTTGCAAATGAATCTCAATCTCACACAGAAGGCATGTCGAAACAGGCATCTGATTGAGAACGATTGCCCAATGGGGAATGAACGGAAGATAGCCTGTCTAAACAGGCATCTCAAGGGAAACGTCTGCCTAAGTAGGAATGACACGCCTGTCTAAATGAAAATGAAAAGGAGAATGTCTGGTTAAATAAGAATTTCGGCGAGAACGCTCTTGTCTATACAGGTCTGTCTATACCGCATAGAGAACGCATATGCTCAATAGAACGATTGACCGCATAACAATCACCAAGAAAAGCCCCTGTATAAATAGGAGTCTCAACGTGAATGCCTGTCAAAAAAAAATCATCGCAAAGAGAATGTTTGTCTCAATAAGAATCAGAAAGAGAAACAGCCAAGTGGACATATCCAAAATAACCCCACATATATATATATTTAAAACTGGCGCCAGATCTAAGTGGATAACGTGGAAAAATATCGTTCCGATATGAATCTCAACCAAACTCACCCTCACTGTTGTTATGACACTTTTAGACATTATATTGCACTTAAATTATAAATAAATATACTGGGTACTGGTCCGGAAGATGTTGAGCGAATGAGGACTTACCACCCTGCTATGGCTTGTCGAGATTCGTCGGTTCTTTCCCACAAGTTAAATGGTACTTAGGGAGATAGGCTTTGAAACGCATGCTTAATGGCGGATCCAGTTAGACTTACATGTCAGCTGTTGTGGTGAGACGCTAATCCCAAGGAGTCAAATCCGTACGTATAATCCTGTCAATCTGAGAGATAATCACAGCTTAATAAATATTAACCAGATTACTGGATCATAACCAGATTAATGAACATTTAGCAGACGTCAATCTGCCTGTCGCTTGTTGATAGGTCCCGGTTGATAGGTGAGTGTAGCTAGGTGAGGGGTTCCCCCCATACAGCAGACTTGGGGAGAGCGGTGACACTGCTCATTGCCTGGCAACTGGTGTTTAGCGTCGCTATGGACGTAGCTAAGTGCAGAGCGCCGCCATCTTTGTTTACTTACTCTCTCTCTCGTACGTGTTTGTCAATGTCTAGTCGAGGCGGTTAAAAACTCCGCTCCTAGCTGCACCGTCGCGAGGTAGCGCGTGTGGCACGACACGGTGAATTCACCCTTGAGAATGTGTGCCTGTGTGTGTGTTTGTGTCACGGGAAGGGGGGGTGGGGGGGGGGGGCAGGGACGGGCTTAGCTGTATGTGGTGATATCGGCATTGAGCCTCTGGTAGTGTAAGTGTGTGGCGGTATCGGGGTAATTGGGCGGTATTAGTGTGGGGCGGTATCGGGGTAATTGGGCGGTATTAGTGTGGGGCGATATCGGGGTAATTGGGCGGTATTAGTGTGGGGCGGTATCGGGTAATTGGGCGGTATTTGTGTGGGGCGGTATCTGGGTAATCGGGCGGTATTAGAGTGGGGCGGTATCGGGTAATTGGGCGGTATTTGTGTGGGGCGGTATCGGGGTAATCGGGCGGTATTAGAGTGGGGCGGTATGAGTGTGGGGACGGTATCGGGGTAATCGGGCGGTATTAGAGTGGGGCGGTATCGGGGTAATTGGGCGGTATTAGTGTGGGGCGGTATCGGGGTAATTGGGCGGTATTAGTGTGGGGCGGTATTAGTGCGGGGCGGTATCGGGGTAATTGGGCGGTATTAGTGCGGGGCGGTATCGGGGTAATCGGGCGGTATTAGAGTGGGGCGGTATCGGGGTAATTGGGCGGTATTAGTGTGGGGCGGTATCGGGGTAATTGGGCGGTATTTGTGCGGGGCGGTATCGGGGTAATTGGGCGGTATTAGTGCGGGGCGGTATCGGGTAATTGGGCGGTATTAGTGTGGGGCGGTATCGGGGTAATTGGGCGGTATTAACATGGGGCGATATAACATGGGGCGGTATCGGGGTAACCGTCCGCGAAACCCAACCAATCGATTCGTTGAGTTGGTTTAAGCAGGACGCGTTCAAGCTATTTGACTTCATTGGGGCTTAGCGATCTGTGCCACTCTCAGCCTTCGATTCACCCGCTAGGGCTCCATTATATCTCTGTTGTCGCCTACTTCCTCAATGCATTTTTACACTCGCTCGCCAGGGCGGCGCTGCGCAAATTAATAGAAAAAATGCGCCAGGGCATTTCTACAAATTTGTGCCAGGGAACCAACCTAAGCCTAATAACACACGGCATCAGGTGATGAAAAGAAAGAGTTCAGTCACCATGATAACTCTTTCGAAAAGGTACAAGATGTTTTTTGCAGTATTAAATACACTGAGCCCGTTATTTTTATGTTTTATTTTTAAAAATTATAATGATGCAAGAAATTACAGCTGGTTTGACCGTTTTTCAAGAATCTTGAAATTTGCCCCCGTCCGACATCAGCGTTAAAAGCGGAGCTTGCTTAGCGCCACCGTGCAGGGAGCTTTGTTACATCTGTAAAGTTAATTAGGTCATTACGTGAGAAAATATATTATTGTTTATCCTTGCGTATGTTGATAAACGACGCAAATGACACAAGATAGATTGGATACGATCATCTTATTCTCCGATTATTTCATAATACAAATTAGAGCAAGAAATGTATCTTTAGTAATGATCATAAGGTTGGAAGTGATAATTACCATATCGAATCCGCACGGCAATATTATTGTTATATGTAGACCAATTATCGCCCGCGTTATATTAAAGTGACACCAGAGAGCGCCACTGAATCGTGACCGGCAAGGTGACCTTTAAGCCGTCAGCGCGACGAGGTTTTTATTCTCCCACCAGGGGTCGTCCGCACCCGTTCCCTGTAAATGTCAAACCTGGTCCCGCACAAGGAATAGGCGCCGGTGGGTATGTTGACGCCGCGCTAGGCTTCTGCACACAGTTAATGTTGTTCGACGGTGAGTACGGTGGGCAGCTGGGGGGCCGGGAGGGGGGAAGGGGATGGGGGGTGCGGTGTATAGGGTATATCCACCAACTCATCACAGGATAGCATTCATACGGCGTGCTTCTTAAAGAGACCCCCCCCCCCCCTCCTCCCCGCCACCCCCACCCAGCCCCCGATCCTCTTATGGTTTCCGATTGACATCAAGTAGTACATAATGCAATTGCGCTTCGATTTTAAGCCTGTCACCTCCCTCGACACGACTCTCGTGTGTGTGTGTAGGAGGCGGGGGGGGGCGGGGGGGGGATGGGCAGGCTTGCACACACACACACCGTGCGGTGCGCAACTGACACGTTTAGAAGAAAAATACCATTTTCACACCCAGGATTCGAACCTGCGACCGACCATGGGCACATCCTACAAACAACTGCAATAACTACCGTGAAAAAAACCCACCAAAAATGTCGAACCTTTACAAGGAGAAAACAAGGCATTTCCGCACGGAGGACTCGAACCTGCGACCGATCGTGGATGACGCGGCCACTTCCTGCCACATCCGCTGCGACACTTCCGTCCATACTCGACGAGACTGTCATTTCACTAAGATCTCTTAATTTTTGCTCGTAAGATTTAAAACTTGAACTCCCGACCTGGGTAAAAATGAAGACTGTTGATTTTATCATAAAGATATGTTTTTCTATTTTGGAATAATATTGGTGGGATATCGTTAACTTATACAAGATACGGTGACGGGCTTGTAACTTTTAGTGAAGCGATCCCCGGGACATATAGCTCTCGTCACGCCTCACGAAAAGGGCACATGAGTCAAGGCAAAGACCAACCAGGGGACCTCAACACACATTCAACGGTCGCAGCAATAAGTGTGGAAAGGTGATGCATCGCCAACCGTTCCCGCAACCCAGTAGTCGGAGTTAAAGTCGCCACTGAGTGTTAATTTACACTGTCCAATAGACGCGCTAACTGGGTCCCTGTATCACAAACACCAGGTGAGGACGGTACCAGGCGCATTCATTTATGCTGAACTGTCGGGATTTTTCGTGGTTTCTGGATCTCTCGAAGCCCAAAGAAGGCAAATAGCGACTGATAATACAGAAATTGATGGTTGGAGATATTTTATCATGGATATACCGTGGATTACACGAGGCCTCTGGGCATTTCTGTTGATACTTTCGTGGAATTCGTTGTTGATCAGGTTGGTGTTGATATGGCGCCATACATGCTGGCGTTTAAAGTGTTCGTGCCACGATTTTGTGTTGCTCAGAATTAACTTGGTTTAGGGAAGATAAACAAATAATATTTAGTTTTAATGGGAGTTTACATTTTTTATTCCACAATATCGATATAAACACGTTCGTCAAAGTAACAAAAGTGAGATCCGCCGGGTTTATTTCTGGGAGCATTGCATCTGAGCGTTATTTGAAAATTTCCCAATGATGTCACAAGATTGACAGGTGAGCGTTGATGCATTGCGTAGGCATCTGTGGTCAAGGGCGTGTATTGTTTTCATGGTTAAGTGCGCTTCGTTGAGTTCAAGCCAATGAGCAGACAGAATTTGAGTCTCCATATAAAAGCACATGCGTTTGTATTCCCCTTTGACGTCACTTTCCTCGCTCGCAGAATTTAACTTGGTATGTGTGAAAACAAGGGGGAAACGTGTACCCTTTTACTATTTGGGGCGTTGCAGCTCGATAATATAGGCGTGGAAACAGGAAATTAATATAAGCTGAAGTTGTTTTGGCGTGGCACGAACACTTTAAATGTCCCATGAGAGCGTTGATACTACTTGATAGGTCTGGAAGATCTACTTTCAGACGTACAGGAAAACTCGATCGTATATGTTTCTGATTTTGATAATTAATAACAAACCAATATTATCTTCCAACTTTGTAAGCATTCTCGCAATGGGGCCCTTGGTCCTAGCTATGACGTCTTGTGCTGCATGCACGTTCTAAAATGTGCAACTGGATAACTTGCTTGCGCCAGATGCAGAGTATGCTCCCGTTTACCTATTTGCCGGTAATTTTCCTTAGTGCTGCAGCAAGAACCGCTGGGTAAAATCTCCCGCCCACCCCCGTGTAGCCATATTTCTTGCATCCAATACATGACGTCATATTTGAATATTCGTGAGTTGTAGAATCCTAAAAGTCGTGCTAACTGGCCTGTGGCGCATATTTAGATTTTACAAGTGGTTATTACGGATAATTTAGACCAACAATACGTTGTATTAATACACCGTTCCAGGCTGTCAATCATTCACTGACGTCACTGTTCATTTAATCCAATCATGTGGCGAGAAATGGTCCGACAAACAAAGCAGCATATCGCTTTCTTGTCAGTTTCAGAGATGAGTACTTCTCACTTGTACCTGCCATGAGCTACGATTGCTAGTTTCCTACTCACGATTAACGAAAAACACCGCTTGGGTTGGCCGATCAGAGCACATCCGACACGGCGTAATTGTCGTTAACGGAAGCTGCTAATTCCCTAGTCCAGTTTAATCTCATATGATGCCAAGTATCAATGCGACTTTCATTACCGATTACTAAATAAGTTGACCTCTGGCTCGCTGAACCCATAGATATGTTCTCTAAATCAGCCATGAACACTGATGATAGCAAGTACGAATATAGTTACTTCATATTCATATTGCGTCCAGCTGCAGGCATGCGCGGTCTGTAATAAGGCCTCTTGATGTGAACACTCGTGTAACGACAGCAAAATTGACACCTTCGCTTGCACCAGTTATAGCTAGGTAAGATTACTTATTGCAAAATCGTTGACAGTGGCGTATAGTAGACAGGTGTGTGGAATGCGGATAAGCCACCAAATTTTGTAGGTGAGACGGCGGTAGGTGGGTGGGGGGGGGGTGGTACTAGCACGAAGACGTTCCTACCCGACGCTCTACCCCCCCCCCCCGCCGCCCTTTGCTACATAGTGCATCAATGCAAATATCCCCTCACCCTTTGCTAAATAGTGCATCAGTGCAAATATCCCCTCACCCTTTGCTACATAGTGCACCAATGCAAATATCCCCTCACCCTTTGCTACATAGTGCACCAATGCAAATATCCCCTCACCCTTTGCTACATAGTGCACCAATGCAAATATCCCCTCACCCTTTGCTACATAGTGCACCAATGCAAATAATTAGCCCATCTTTCAGTTTTGCTGATGTGATCTTGCGTAGAGCATGTTATTTAACACGTATACCATTGTAACCTTCACAGAGGTCATGACGTCCCAGGTAGCTTCCATCACAGGTCACGGCGCATGGTTAGCCAGGACATGACGTCATCATCTACGGGTCAAGGTCATTGCGTCATTTGCAATGTCAACGTCAAGATGCCTGACAATCTCGGTTGCTCCGGTAACGGGGACGGTCAAACAGATCCCCCAGCTACGGCAACGCGGGGAACCACAACAACAACAACAACAACACAACCAACAACAACAACTGCTCAAGCGACAACCACCAAGAAGACACGAACAACAACAACAACAGACCCTCAAGGACCGGGCGTATCGGACTTAGAAGCGGAAGTGACGTCACTCAGACAGGAAGTGGAAGATTTAAAGGCGGCGAAGACAGCACGTGACCTGCAGTATATGACCATGAATGACCTTGTGGATGTGATGAAGTGGAAGCTGGAGGACGCTGTCGCCAACATCCAGGACCTCCAGGCGGCCATGGAGACACTCCGTGCCGACGTCATGCAGTGCTGCGGGGTGCTACCAGGTCAGCATGTGGTGTCTCTTATATATACACAACGACCTTCTCTCTCTCTCTTTTTCTCTCTACCCCCTCTCTCGCTCGCTCTCGTTCTCTCTCTCTCTCTTCTCCCGGCAGCGCGAGAGCAATAGATTCATTATTACAGCAGTTCGATATTCTACTTTTTGTTTCATTATATCTTCAATAATGAATTATTATACACTTTGTGTTTTTTCTCTATTTTTGTTTTGTTTCATTTTATGTTCAAAAATGAGTTATTATAGACTTTGCGTATTTTCTCTTGTTGAGTAAAATAACAAGTTTTAACCAAGCATGGTTATCACGCGGTGTTAAGAACAGCGTATATTTTCAGATCGCTTTGGTGACGCGTTCCTTGGCTTTGAAATAGGCAAACAACGCTCTCAGCTAGACCCCGGTTCGGATACAACTGTGGTCCTCAAGCAGCCATTCCCTGTCAGCGGTATGTCCAGGACACACTGTGGGCAACCTCACCTCGTGCCAGTTATTATCGATGACACCATTGATTCATATAACATGTGCTAGTTAATATCGATCACATATGTTCTCCTATCATTCTTATCGGTTTTTCATCTAGTACATGTCACTTAATGTCCATGGCATGCTCTTTTTTCATCCCATCAGTGTTACTTAAAGTCGATGACATGTTTTTTTTTACGTATAACCTGTGCCAGTTATTATCGATGACATATTCTGTCTTATAGTTCTCGTCAGTTTTGTTTTATCTAGCCCACGTTCCTAAGTGACCATGTTATGTTTTCTGTGTCAGTTGATGCATATTATTATTTCCCACTACGAGGCACGACATTTGTTATGCTATTGGTTGATTATATTGTCGGTAGTAGCTTGCGTATTTTGTCCAAATCATTGCTCTGCACTGTGCTGAATCTTTATTAATATGCCACCAAGTTCCAACAGCCGAACGCGCAGCCCACTAGGCCTCGGGGTGACCCCAAGTGGGGTGCGGAACTTGGCGTAAGCGCGAGGGCGGGGGGAGGGGGAGGGGTCCACTGGATTCGGCCCCCCTTTATGATTAAAAATGCCGTTTTTCAAGGTAATTTTTTAATACCAGCTGAGGCGTGGATCCTCCCCCTTTTTGAGGAAGACCGCTGTCTCTTCGGCGGCGTGGACCCCCCTCCTCCCCCATCGCAAGTTTTTTCTAGTGCCCCCCCCCCCCATCCACCGCGGTCGTCAAAAAATTGCCGTATCCCCCGGTCGGATTTTTTTTCAGAAGCGCCCCCCCCCCCCGGGCGCAAGTTTCAATGGACCCCACCTCCTATCTCAAATTCCTGGATCCGCCCCTGCAGCGCTTGGTCATCGGACCAAGAGGGTCAGGGATCGGACGGGGCACTGGACCGGACGGATTGTGGGTGCCCATGAGACGAACGACGATCACGTACAAAATCGAACACCGTACTTTTTGTCGGTTTTCAGGAACCGTCATGGAAATTCACTTTTTCGCGGAGAGCTCCTTCAAGAAGCAAACTCTGAAGATCGGACGATACAGGGACGCGAACGGAACGGACTGTGTCCTGGATTACGTCGGTGGCTTCACCATCAAGACAGGTCGGATCACTGAAGGTCTCAACGAGGTAAGGAATCATGTACTCTGGTCGGCTCGAGCTCTGGCCTCGAGTCCTCTGGCCACCTGAGAGCCTAACGGCGCGTGGATCGGTGGTTCGAGCCCCGCTGTGTCCATGTCTCTGTGGTGGCAGGATAAAGTTCCCAGGTTCTTTTTTGCAAAGAGTAGGGGATTACCCCCGGGGACATGGCTCCACTCTCCCGTCCTCCTCCCTTTGGCGCGATATGACCAGCAGTGGTTAAAGCGTTCTGAATATGCAAGCAACCAACTCTGGTCGGCCTACAGTCCGGGAGGCTAGAGTTCGACGCTGTGGCCCAACTGGGGCGTGCTCTGGGGCGCACTATATAGTTGGGTCAGTATCACTGTTGTCCGTGCGCTCATAGATATTGATTACCATCTCAACGGTGACCATCGGCCTTGTTCAGTCAGTGAGTGGCCTGAGCTGCAGATCAATGGCTCGGGGGTTCGAACCCCGTACCTGCACCTGGTACATTCTCTATCCAACCCAATTTAACCCAAAACACACGGAAGGTGTTTTAACCCAGTTTAACCAAATACACACCTCGGAACGTTTCTTGATCCAATTTAACCCAATACACACCCCGGAAGATTTGTGGACCCAATTTAACCCAATAAACCGCAGAAGATTTCTTGACCCAATTTCACTCAACACAACCCTGAAGGTCTCTTGACCCAATTTATCCCAAAACACCCCGGAGGTTTTCTTGACCCAATTTAATCAAAAACACCCCGGAGGTCGTCTTGACCCAATTTAACCCAAAACACCCCGGGGGGGTTCTTGACCCAATTTCACCCAATAAACACCCCGGACGATTTCTTGACCCAATTTAGCTCCAAACACCGCAGAAGTTTTTTGACCCAATTTAGCCCAAAACACACCGCAAAGTGTTTCGACCCAGTTTAACCCAAGACACACCGGAAGGTTTCTTGACCCAATTTGACCAATTTAACCTAAATTTAACCTAAAACACCCCGGGAGGTTTCTTGACCGAATTTAACCCAAAACACCCCAGAAGGTTTCTTGACCCAATTTAACCCAATAAACACCCCAGATGTTTTCTTGTCCCAATTTAACCCAAAACACCCCGGAAGGTTTCTTGACCCAATTTAACCCAAAACACCCCGGAGGGTTCCTTGGCCCAATTTAACCCAAAACACCCCGGAAGGTTTTTTGACCCAATTTATTCACCAAAAACACCTAATATGTCCTATCGCCTTGCAGATCACGCTGACGGAGAGCGAGGCTCACGTGATGGCGGTATTTGGCGGCGAATATATCGGCTTCACCTGGACAGGTGGTCCCGGGTTCATTCCCTACGAACAGACCATCGAGACCTCTCTGCGGTACTACTGTATGGACGCCTTCGTCCCCAGCATCCTGAGCAGGGAGCCCATTGTCATGAGCGACAGCGACGGCTGGCGGCAGTACTCCTTCCGGGTCAAATACACGCCAGAGCGATGATCGGGAATTTTCGGCATGTTCCGGTCGGTGGTGTACGACACCCGAGCGATGATCGGTAATTGTCGGCATGTTCCGGTCGGGTGGTGTACGACACCCGAGCGATGATCGGTAATTGTCGGCATGTTCCGGTCGGGTGGTGTACGGCACCCGAGCGATGATCGGTAATTGTCGGCATGTTCCGGTCGGGTGGTGCACAACACCCGAGCGATGATCGGTAATTGTCGGCATATTCCGGCCATATTTCGACAACTGTTCAAGGTGATCGTGGACATTGCATGCAAGAAAGACAACGTCTGATTTTCGGCGAGGGTTGAGTCTGAATGCCGTACTTCGTTACATACTCTAATGCTCTGCCATATGAAAAACAAATATAAAGGTTTCTCTTTGTAGCAAAGGTTATGATAATAGCCTCGTCCCCAATGCAGTGCTTATGTTGTTTCGCTGTGGTCTGCTTTCTGGTCTAGAGTAATTGATTTTCATATCTTCATATTTACATTTTTGTCCCGCTTCCCCTTACAATTTTTTGTAATTTGTATGTGTTTGTGACTGTAACATTACAAGTAGGTTGCAGTGGCTATTGTTGAAGTCACGACACGATGAGACCGTAATAAGAACACATGGCTTGTTTTTTCTGCTGAATAGTTTTCCAATTCGCACTTTTGCCTGTTTTGCTGGTTTTGTTATACGCCGACACCCGTGGAGTTCGAGATGCTAAATTAAACGCCTCACAACCATATGTGTATTAAAGATTTAAAAAAATATCTTCATGTTTCAACTTTGAATAAAGCGGCGTCAAAATTAAATTTAATATATTTGCTTGACCTCCGATTAAATAAAACGAAATCAGAAAATGTATTGTCCACAAGGCGGCTGAATCACTTGTCGCTCAACGAAAGACGGTTTAACCAAAAAGACTGGCAGACGCAACAAAAGATATTATTTACCAGCTTCAGCACATTTACGTTGATATCCAGCTGTTTTATAGTGGTAACATTATCTGAGGGCGGATTTCACAATGGATCGCGTACCCACACAAACGTTATACGGCGTCACCACCCTTCCCCACTCTCAAAGAAAAAAACACACCAAACATGCAAAAAATCATTAGCAGTCAATTTATTTCATAATGGTAATACCCCCCCATCATCATCATCAACATCATCACAATCTGCGTCATCATCATCACGGAGTGAGGCGTCACGCTGACGTCATAGCGACGTCACAGGCCTGCTCGCCAGACTCAACCCAACCTCGATCCCAGCTAGAGAACTTCGCGCAAGGATGAGACCGAGAAGACGCTCCTGATTGGTCCACGCCTCGCGATAGCTTAGTCCAGGGTCTGTTCCATTCCGAACAGGTAATGCCGGGCGAGTCGCCTGTCGCAGGGGTCGGCGCAGGCCACGTCTATGTCTGAACCCACGCTCCAGGCGCCGCCGTCCTCTATGCACCAGCGCTGGACGCCGTCCTGGGAGGCGTCGTACTTGTCATACTGCATGAGGCCGCCTCCGTGCCACATGAAGCCAAAGTGCAGGTTATTGGCCGTGTCGATCCTCAGGGCCGAGCGCTGGGCCGGGGAGAAGGTGTACTGGAAAACACAAACAAACGCACCCGCCGCGCACTTCAAGATCGATGATTAGAAAAATCCCCGATGACGCACCATGAAATATAGCACGATTTACATAGGCCTAAATCAGTTTTAGGATACCACGAGATCTATCATAACGTTCTGCGTACAAGGTTCACTGACCGGCTGCGCTTGGATGGCAACGCTATGACTTTGTTAACCAGCGGCCTCCCGTCACGCTGGCCATTGCATTCTCTTGGGTTATTAGTATTAATAAACTCCACTTTTCAACCTTATCAGGAGTTTGTTGTTTGCCCCAAGCATTACGCGAGTCTACCGAGTGTGTCGATGGGAGCTTTATAAAGTATTATTTACATTTATTTGATTAAAAGCCGGGTGGTAAAATATGTTCCTGAGTCGGAAGACGAGACTGCAGGGAGTGGAGAAGAGAATCTCTTTAAAAGATTAAAGTGTTGTCCTTTGCCGAAGCGTAGCCGCTGCCGTGTGGAGACACACGGAGAAAGGCGCCAGTGGAGATTTTTTTTTTTAAATATTGAAATATTTCCTTAGTTAATTGCAAAGTGAAGGTATGCGTATAGAACCCCCCCCCCCCCCTTGAGTCATTAAGATGTTATTGTTTATAGTAAATTAACGATGATTGTTTAGATACAGAGGGAGAAAGGGACAGGAAGAGAGATCCTTGTCAAATCATTAGAATGTCTTCCTTTATAGTAAAATCCCAATGATCGCCTGGAGACAGAGAAAAGGGTGACTAGAAGGGGTCTGGAAGGGTCCAGTGTCAATTTTTCAAAATTCTCAGTGTCGAATGTCGATCTTTCACGACGTTCCATGTAGCTTTTTGGCTAAGTTCGGTGTCGGTCTTTCATAGATCTGTGTCGATGTCGCTTTTTCAGATCCTCAGTGTCGGAATTTGGGGGTCAATGCCGAATGTCGATTTTTCAAATGTCCCTGTGTCGCGTGTCGCCATTTACCCCCTTCAGGACTCCTAGTAGAATGCCCCCTTTAATATTGCTTGATATATTTTCCTTTATTTTAAGGTTTCGCGGATCGTCTAGTGTCAGAGAAAGCAAGGCGTGGGGGGTTGGGGGGTATGAAATGGGTAGGGAGGGTGCGGGGTAGGGAGGAGGGGCTAGGAAGGGGGTAGAGAGGGGGGTGAGGGGGGGGGGCGGTAGGGAGGAGGGAGTGGCGGGATATGGGGGGTAGTGAGGTGGATAGGGAGTTAGGGGGTAGGAATGGGGGTGGGGGACGGGGGTAGGGAGAGGGGCGCCAGGAACGAGATGTCGTTGTCCTTACCCTGAAGGTTCCTGTGGCGGCGCCTCCCATGACAGAGTCTAGCTCGGACCTGGGGATGTTGACCAGGGCCTTGACGCTGAACTGGCACGCGCCGCCCGTGGACTCGAACATGCCGACTGTGATACCCTCGTTGTACGGGGCTGTAGGGTAGTTCTGTCTATAGCCATCCACCCCAGCATCGCTACACTGGGGGCCAGAGGTCCACTCGAAGTAGTCTAACTGACCTGCGAGAAACACAGCACAACACATGTCACAGGCAGAAACGCCAATAATGGGCAGTAACGTTAAAGCAGCCTACTTACATGCGCCATCTTAGATTTTCTTTACATTTTAGAATCAAAACTAAAAGTATCTCAAAATTATGATGCATAAGTCTTATATCTTTTTGAGTATGTAAAACAACAATTTCAACATAAAAACGCGCGGTTTATTTATTTCGCGAGCGGACGTCCTAGCGAGTCGCGATCGACCTCATACAGAATACCGAACAGCGAACAGGCGCCCAGGGATATATATAGCCGGCCATCAACTTCTGCTCCGGTGGACAAATTTGCTTCTCTCCGGATTGCTCAGAGGCTTTCAGGATTTAAATTCAAGACATAATATACTTTTTTGACATGGAGGGGCAAGGGGGGGGGGGGGTCGTGTTCCCAGATCACGAAGAATAAATTTCTTTATTCCCTGGTCACGAGGAATTAAAAAGCATAACTTCCATTATGCATAGGAAGGGCGGATACATGATATAAATTAGCGATTTCCTGATTCACAGTTATTTAATATTAAAACGGTCGGCTAATACCCAGTCACAGTTCATGAAGAATTATTTGCCACGTTCAAAGTTCACGGTGAAATAAAAAACCTTTCCCGAGAAACGGAAATACCCCTTGTGCCCCCCTACAAACGCATGTGTTTATACTTTGAGACTCATATTCTCTCTGCTCATAGGCTTACACTCATATTAGGTTGGTTGCTTGATTTTATATTCCTGGTACGTTCTGACGTCAAGCGTAAGATCAGTGTGACAACGATCAAGGTGACAGTGGTAACAAGGTAATGTTGCCAAGTACTAATATCGAAGTTGTGGCATTACCTGTGAACTCGAAGGGCTCGTAGCGGACGGCAGTGTAGTCGACAGCCCGATCGCAGATATCGGAAGTCGTTATGGGGGTCAGGGTGTCATGGTAGATGGGCGGCAGCCCAGCTGTGGGGGTGTGAAAACTACGTCACTAGGGGTCTTCAAACGAGACGTGGGGAGGGGGGCGGGGGGGTTGAGCGCACGATTCGAATCATACGTTGGGCTGCCAAAGCCGCTGTTTCGTAAGAAAACATGTAATGACTGCTGAAGTGGAGGCAATCACATGCTTTTGAACGCGGATGCAGGCAGTACAGCAAGGACGATTTTACTGCTTATTTTCTTTGAACAAGATAAATGAAGGAGAAACAAAGTAGACTTGTAACACTTACATGTATGTACCTTGACATGTGAACATATCACGTGGAAATCGAAGAAACCAAGGCGAAAGTTACACGGTTAAAGTGAAGATGGTAACACTATTAAGTATACGGCGATATGAAAGTTAAAATGCCTAAGGCTATTAAAGTTGATATAGATAGAAAACATTACGCTATTACAGTCTTTGTTCATAGGAAAGTTCCACGTGCTTTTCGTTCATAGGAAAGTTATATGCACTATACCATTCTTGGTCGATAGGAACATTTACACTAAGAGCTATTGATCGAAAGTTACGCTAAATAACACCAATAACGCTTTCAGCTGTAGAAAATGACATTTAAACGTAATCCAAGGATAAAAATTATTACTATTATTACATTATATACATCGTTACAGAGAACATATAGTACAAATTTTAGGCATAGACATCATGTTACGTGGATAGACCACGTTGCCGGGTAGGTATGGACGCCATGCTATGTTATGTGGGGTCACCACGTGGCCAAGTAGGTATAGACGCCATGTCATGTTATGTGGGGTGACCACGTGGCCAAGTAGGTTTAGACGCCATATCTTGTTATGTGGGGTGACCACGTGGCCAAGTAGGTTTAGACGCCATATCTTGTTATGTGGGGTCACCACGTGGCCAAGTAGGTTTAGACGCCATGTCATGTTATGTGGGGTGACCAAGTGGCCAAGTAGGTATAGACGCCATATCTTGTTATGTGGGGTCACCACGTGGCCAAGTAGGTTTAGACGCCATATCTTGTTATGTGGGGTCACCACGTGGCCAAGTATGTTTAGACGCCATGTCATGTTGTGTGGGGTCACCACGTGGCCAAGTAGGTATAGACGCCATGTCATGTTATGTGGGGTCACCACCTGGCCAAGGAGGTATAGACGCCATGTCATGTTATGTGGGAGCACTACGTGGCCAAGGAGGTATAGACGCCATGTCATGTTATCTGGGGTCACCACGTGGCCAAGGAGGTATAGACGCCATGTCATGTTATGTGGGGTCACCACGTGGCCAAGGAGGTATAGACGCCATGTCATGTTATGTGGGGTCACCACGTGGCCGAGTAGGTATAGACGCCATGTCATGTTATGTGGGGTGACCACGTGGCCAAGTAGGTATAGACGCCATGTCATGTTATGTGGGGTCACCACGTGGCCGAGTAGGTATAGACGCCATCTCATGTTATGTGGGGTCACCACTCGGCTATTTGTCGAGCACGTACTGCCAACGGCAGGGGCGTGATTCGAAGCCCACCTGTACAAATCTCTGTGTTTATGCATGATAAAGATCACATGTATTTCTTCGTGAAAGATAAAGAGTGACTCCCAGATACATGGCTCCTCCCTACTTTTACCTCCTCCCACTGTTGCGATGTGACCTACATAGGTTCTGGCGTCCTACTTAAAACCGACCAATGTACTCACATACAGATCCCGTCGCCGCGGCCTGGTCCTCTGCAAGGAGAAGGAGAAAAGCATGACCATGGGTTATTCTGGATCGCTTGGCGTTTGTTAATTGGGGAGTGGAGAGGGCGAGAAGTCCACATCATGGTGGGGCTTACCTTATAGTAGGGTTACATTATGTGTATCTATCTAAACCAATGGAGTTTACAGCAAGTCCCACTGGTTATGTCTTTGTCAACCTATTCCAAATCAGCGTATTCGACACCAGCACATTAGATTTCTCACTGGGACTTTCAGCCTATTCGACACAAGCAAATCAGATTTCTCACCAATACTTTCAGCCTATTCGACATATTGTATTAATATTACTGTATCTTTGAGTAACCTAGGTGCATTCTGCTACAATGCAGCAAAATTACACAGTTTGTTATCTAAATGTTTGTATGGGCCCCACGGGCCCGTGGCCCGAAAGTGCAATAAAGACACACTATATATTCGACACCAGGGCCCGTAAGTTCGAAATGCCATGGTAAAAATATTTCGCCCTAGAATAGGAGGTTAGCATAGAGGCGGGGCGAAATATTTTGCCCCCGACGTTCGAACTTACGGGCCGAGCACAATTGGTTTCTTACCGAGACTTTCAGCCAACGAGGTTTGAACCTGGCTCTGGAGGTCTAAAGGATCACAGACTGCGGACATACACAGCTCAGTGCAGTCAGCCTCCAGCGTCTCGATGGACGACGACGAGAACGTCTCGCCGCAAACCTCGGCGTCTGGGAAGCCACACGTGACGTCCAGGTAACCGTTACTGCAACGTCATTGCGAACAGTGTCACCATGACTGCACAGTTAATACTGCGATAGGACACGTGCTTAAATGGGACGTGTACTGGAATGGGACCTGTACTAGAATGGGATGTGTACTGGAATGGGACGTGTACTGGAATGGGAGGTGTACTGGAATGGGAGGTGTACTGGAATGGGAGGTGCACTGGAATGGGACGTGTACTGGAATGGGACGTGCACTGGAATAGGACGTGTACTGGAATGGGACGTGTACTGGAATGGGACGTGTACTGGAATGGGACGCGTACTGCAATAGGACGCGTACTGGAATGGAAGGTGTACTGGAATAGGACGTGTACTGGAATAGGACGTGTACTGGAATGGAAGGAGCACTGGAATGGGACGTGTACTGGAATGGAAGGTGTACTGGAATGGAAGGTGCACTGGAATGGAAGGTGTACTGGAATAGGACGTGTACTGGAATAGGACGTGTACTGGAATGGAAGGTGTACTGGAATAGGACGTGTACTGCAATAGGACGCATACTTGAATGGAAGGTGTACTGGAATAGGACGTGTACTGGAATAGGACGTGTACTGGAATGGAAGGAGCACTGGAATGGGACGTGTACCGGAATGGGACGTGTACTGGAATGGAAGGTGTACTAGAATGGGACGTGTACTGGAATAGGACATGTACTGGAATGAGAGATGTACTGCAATGGGACGTGTACTGGAATGGGACGCGTACTGCAATAGGACGCGTACTGGAATGGAAGGTGTACTGGAATAGGACGTGTACTGGAATAGGACTTGTACTGGAATGGAAGGAGCACTGGAATGGGACGTGTACTGGAATGAAACGTGTACTGGAATGGAAGGTGTACTGGAATGGGACGTGTACTGGAATGGAAGGTGCACTGGAATGGAAGGTGCACTGGAATGGAAGGTGTACTGGAATAGGACGTGTACTGGAATAGGACGTGTACTGGAATGGAAGGTGTACTGGAATAGGACGTGTACTGCAATAGGACGCATACTTGAATGGAAGGTGTACTGGAATAGGACGTGTACTGGAATAGGATGTGTACTGGAATGGAAGGAGCACTGGAATGGGACGTGTACTGGAATGGGACGTGTACTGGAATGGAAGGTGCACTGGAATCGGACGTGTACTGGAATGGAAGGTGTACTGGAATGGAAGGTGCACTGGAATGGAAGGTGTACTGAAATAAGACTTGTACTGGAATAAGACGTGTACTGGAATAGGACGTGTACTGGAATGCAAGGTGCACTGGAATGGGACGTGTACTGGAATGGAAGGTGTACTGGAATGGGACGTGTACTGGAATAGGACATGTACTGGAATGAGAGATGTACTGCAATGGGACGTGTACTGGAATGGGACATGTACTGGAATAGGACATTACTAGAATGGGAGGTGTACTGCAATGGGACGTGTACTGGAATGGGACGTGTACTTGAATTGGATGTAGACTGGAATAGGATGTATACTGGAATAGCATGTAGACTTGAATTGGATGTAGACTGGAATATCATGTAAACTGGAATATCATGTAAACTGGCATGTCATGTAAACTGGAATAGTATATACACTGGAATAAGACATACTGATATTACACATAAACTGGAACAAAACACCAAATAGAATTAGACATATACTGACATGGGGCGTCGAACTGATATAAATCATACAGGGGCGGATCCAGGCATCTGGAAAGGGGGGGGGGGGCTCTGAACAATTGCGACCGGACGGTCCAACAATTTTTTGACGACCGAAGAGGGTCCAGTGAAAACTTGCGACAGGGAGGGGGGTCCACTCCACCTTAAATAGCGTTCTTCCTCCAAAAAAAAAGGGGGGGGGGGTCCACGCCTCTAATGCCCTAAATTTTCAATTGAAAACTGCATTCTTCCTTAGAGGGGGGGGGGGACCCCTGAACCATGAACATGAACATGTACTGGAAAAGGGAATATAAGGATATATTATTGTATTATGATAAATTATTATAATAAGATATATTATTGTAATAAGATATATTATTGTAATAAGATATATCTTTGAGATAAGACATATGGTAATTAGATATATTATTGTACTAGGATATATTATTGTAGTATAATATATAACTATAATATGATATATTACTATAATATGACATATTACTATAATATGACATATTACTATAATATGACATATTACTATAATATGGTATATTGCTATAATGTGAAAATATTACTATAATATGACATATTACAATAATATGATATATTACTACAACATGATATATTACTATAATATGAAATATTATAATAATAGGTTATATATATATAATATGATATATTATTGTAATACGATCTATTGCTGTATGATCCATGATTGCATGATATCGGTAGTGGAATCCGACATATCGGTTAACCACTTGTATGTAGACATATGTACTAAACAGAATAATTTCGGCGTTTCGTGCAATAATATTAACATTCATCGCTTCATCGAATAATGTGTTTATGTCTACAACTGCCACTATTACTAATTCGACTACTTATATACATATATATATATATATATATATCAATGATTTGATAATATGACATGAGGGACGTTGCCATAATAATCTGTATGGACGTTTTGACGGGGCGTCAGAACACTCACAATATGAAGGTGTCCACCTGGGCGGAGGCTATCGCCGCCAGTAGGGCCACCACGACCAACCGCAACACCATCGCGATCTGTTCTGCGAAGTCTGAACAAACTGACAAAAAAGCAAACCCAGATGGAGCTACAACGGGCGAGCTACAACAGATATCTGAAACTTACAACGCTCCTGCCTCGTATCGCTCACCAGCGCGACCACGTGTCTCGACGTCTTATATACCGGACGGGGGGCGCCTACCGCAGCGCCACCTGGCGTGGCGAGAATGAGCCGGATGACACGTGGCGCGGCACTGGGAAGCTATTGTTCTTCCACACTCACTCCCTGGGCCTCAGAAGGAATGGCAGCGACCAGCTGGCTGCGTCAACAGACGTCCGTGCTTGAAGCCGATCACGACTGAATCCTTCACGGACAGTGTGCGTCAAAAGCCCAAAGGCGTGGCAGACATGGACGACATGTGGTGATTCAAAAATCGATGCTGGCCATCCCTGTTGGAAGTCCCTTAATATTCCGATCATCCTACTCATGATACATATGTTTAATATTCGTGTTAGCATATGTATAATTCGGTACCTATAAATACAGGTATTTCTTTCTCTTGCTCTCTCTCTCTCTATATATCTATAATATATATAGATTCGTTGGCGCATTATATATGTCATATATTCACCAGTACGTGTAGTTTTGCGTAGCACTTAATTTCTCATGCGACCAGGATCTACCTCAGAAGCTATGAAATAAAACAATTTGTACATAAGATGATTTTATTTATTATATCACTAAGGTAGTCCGGGATGGGTGACCAAACTAGGGTTGGCGGTGTAAATCTACTCTTAGCCGTTACGTTTAGTACAGCCCCGGGTGTGGGGAGGGTTACTTAATGCATTGCTGGGTTTGGGGTGGCGGTGGGGAGGGGGAGGGGGGGGGGGCGGGGGCTCCGCGGTAAAGCCTCCCTTCTTTACCGCCATAATCCGCTCGGTCGGGATATTTTTTTCTCGCAACCCGCGCAACGAACGCACATTTTCAACCCCCCCCCCCCCCTCCTTATCCCGTCGCAAGTTTTAAAATATCCGTCCCACTTGTGTCATCCACCCCCCCCCCCTCCCTCCCCGTCGCAAGTTTTAAAATATCGTTTCTACAGGTGTAATGCCCCCCACCCCCCCCCCTCACGCCCCCGGGGAGGACGGTTTCAACTTTTCACGAAATCAAAGAAAGAAGTTAAGGGAGATAAGAAAATGCACGTGGTGTCTTCGTCCAATCAATCGCATAATATCCTTTTCGATTAGTTACCCGGGGCCGGCGCGACAGCTCAGTGGGCAAGAGCGCTCACATTGAGTGCTCTGGTCACCGGAGAGCCTAACGGCACGTGGGTCGGTGGTTCGAGCCCCGCTGTGGCCATGTCTGTGTGGTCGCAGGATAAAGATCCCATGTCCTTCTTCGTAACAAGTAGGGGGTTACTCTCGGGGATATGGCTCCACTTTTTTACCTTCCTTCTCCCATTGATACGATATGACCAAAAGTGGTTAAAGCGTCCTGAATATACAACCAACCAATCGATTAGTTACCGGGAACCACCAGCGATTATCCGATACATAGATAGCTATCCCCCATTATATACATATTATATTATCGTAAGCGCTAAGAACAAGGTCTTTGGAAAAGAAACTACAGCAGTTCCCCGGTGAACTACACCTATATTGGAACTTTATTATACTGAAAGGCCATCGGCCCATAGTACATATAATAAACAATAATTAACAAAAAAACACCTGTAGTGACATATACTATCAATATACATATTACTCGCTGAGGTTGTCGTGCAGTATGAAGGCGTGGTAAACAAATACAGCTAGATTAACATCTTATTTCTTATTTAAGGTGGATAATAATGAAGTAAACCCATGCTGGGACTTTACATGATACGGAATGTACTGTTGTCTGAGTTCTTCGTACAGCGGACATTGAATTAAAAAATGGTACTCATCTTCAACAACCTCGTTATCTTTAGACAGGCAATAGTTGCATAGGCGGAGACTTCTGTGAGTTTGCCCTCTCATCCTTTCAATACGTAACGAATGGGCAGAACATCGAAATTTAGTTAATGCCATACGGTGCTTTGGAATCGTAACAGATGTGAGATATTGCTCTGGTTCTAACAGTGACTTGAATTTACTATAAGAAGATAGTTTGGATGTAAGTTTAACTCGCTCACCCCATTCTTGCATTGCAATATCAGCGACTCGTTGTTTAAATTCACTGATAAACATAGTTACATCGCCTACGCTCTGGTTTAGCCACACGTGCCCAAAGCCGTATTTACACAAAAGCTTTTCAATTTTTGCGGGCCAAGTTTGTTTTCCAGTGGCTGCCAAGCGAAACAAGATTTCATAGCATGACTGTGTATATCGAGAGGCGTCGCTTTGCACCACACGCAACCAAAACTTGATGCATTTTGTCATGTAGATAGTATTAAGTGGCGTTCGTCCGCATTCTCCCAAGACGGCACAAGATGGAGTTTGGGGAGGCAAACGCAAGTACCTTTTACAGAACTGAACATGCATAGTTTCTATATCGCTTTGATACTCGAAGCCCCATATTTCACTGCCGTATAGAATAATAGGGAGGACAATTTTATCGAACAAATCAAAGCAGATCTTTGGAGGAATAAAACCACACTGCGACATCACACATTTCTCACCAAAAACACACCCTTGTTACCCTGTAAGACTAGTGTCTTTAACGCCCTCGACCAGCTTAATGTCGATGAAAAAAACTATACCCAAATACTTATAAAAAGAGACGGTCTCAACGCACTGACCATCGATGTACCACTTCTCGTTTTGCCGCAGACGTCCGCCATTTCTAAATACAATAATTTTAGTCTTATTCATGTTAATTTTAAGCCCATAATCCTTGCAATATTTGCCCAGTACGTCTAATTGTCTTTGTAACCTGCCAACAGTATCGTTTACTAGAGCTAGGTCATCAGCATACATTAGTACATATAATCGAGGGTGAATTTCATCGAGGTACACGCCATCGCATGAATTACTTCTAAACCGGTTTTCCAATTCATTTATATATAGTGCAAAAAGAAACGGGCTCAGCATGCAGCCCTGACGGGTTCCCACCTTACATTCAAAATAATCTGACAGACCTTCCTGGGTTTTTACACACGACTTAAGAGAGGAATACATCGATCTAAGAACAGATAACACCTTTCCGTGAATACCTTCTTTCAGCACCCTATACCAGAGCGACGAGTGGGGAATCGAATCAAAAGCTTTTGCGAAGTCAATAAACGCACAGTAAAATCTACCACCTTTTTTGCATAAATATTTTTCCGTTATAGCGTACAACGTAAATAAGTGATCGACAGTGGAACGACCTTTGCGATAAGCCGCCTGACTTTCGTTAATCTTATGATTCGTATCTGCCCATATCTGGAGCCGATTGTTTAAAAGTTTTGTAAAGATTTTACCCAAGACGTTAAGAAGTGATATAGCTCGATAGTTATTTGGATCCCTTTTGGGCCTTTTTTTATGCAGCGGAGTAATCAGTGCCTCCCCCACGCCGTTGGAAACTCTCCAGTATTTAAAATAACATTGAATAAACGACATAAGGGTTCCTTTAGCATTTCTGAACCACTTTTAAACATTTCATATACCAAACCGTCGGGACCAGGAGCTTTGCCATTTGGCAGCTGTTTAATCACACCATCAACTTCAGCTACTTCTATATCAGCGTTCAATACATCTGGCACATTAAAAGTACAATCATTACATTCTTGGTCGTGAATCCTCAACGTTTCATTAATTTCATCGTCAAACTCAACGGGGATTTTATCAACAGTAAATAGCGACTCGAAATAACATTTCCACTCATCGTTAGTTATGGGTGGGCAAGAGTTTCTCTTTCGATTGATAGACTGAATAAAAGACCACACATTTGTTGACTGGTGGTATGTCTCCTCTAAATGGCTAAGATTCCTGTTCTTTTTCTTATACTGCTTGGAACGACAAAGATTTTTGAACAATTTCTCTTTTCTCAGATATAATTCCTCGTCCATGTCAGATCGAGATAACCTGAACCTGTTTGGAGCACGTGACCGCTCCTTCTTTAATGACTCGCAATCACTGTCCCACCAAGTAGGCTGGTCTATATGTCGACTTCTCACTGTTGGGCGCGGACATGCCTTCATGTCAACCGCCGCGCGTTGCACAAGATCGGTTATCAGGCATATAGCAATGGAGACATTCTTTGCCTCAACGGCTTCATTAAACTCATTCAATGCATACAATGATGCGGAATTCCTTAGTTTTGCCATAAAATCTGACTGTAGCTCGCTACTCCAACGGTATTTAGTAATTTCCCGAGTGTCACAACCGGATACTGCGTTTTCCACTATGTAGTTGACTGGAATGGTGAAGGTCACCGGAGAATGATCAGAGCCACCCATTGAGTCGACCTTAAAATGGCTAACGTCAGAAAACCTAGCAGTTGAGATAAGTGCGTAATCAACAACGCTTTTGCCAGTTGAGGACAGGTACGTAAATTCTCCCTCTGAGTCGTCGACAAAACGTCCATTTAAAATATGTATGCAATATTTCTACCAAAGCTATAAGACTGATGTACCAAAACGATTGATTTTACAGTCACGAGATTTCCTGGGGCGTTCAAAATCGTCTCCTCTGTACCACTCATTGTTCGGCAGGAAATCTACATGGTCTTCTTCTATATAATCAGGAGCGTCACCAGTCCGCCCATTTAAATCTCCCATTACTAGCAGATCTGAGTTCAAGTGCGCGCTCATGATATCACCTAGCAGTTCGTCAAACTCCTCAATACCATTTTTAAATAACCGATCCCTGTAGAACGTGGATGTTTCATCTGGGATATATATACATGCAACAATTACGTTTTCTAGTACGGTATTTGGTATTGTTATGTGGAAAAACATTCCGTAATCACAAGAAACAATGATGATGATGATGCGTATATACAGTTTGAAATTTGTGGTTGGCATCCGTCCGTCTGCGAAAGACGATGGATTTGCAGCTTTGTTTTGGTTTAAGTAATACGATTTGCCTCGCAGCATTTGCGCTTTTGATTGAATAAGCCTATCTGTGACCGACAGAGCTTATCGCAGTCGGCGCATCATTGATGACCTGTCAATAGATCTTGGATGCCTCACTGGATGCCTAGATTGGCGTTCCAAGTCCAGTTTCTCAAACCAGAGCCCGTCGTGGTGGGCCATACCCTCTCGCGCGAGACGTGACCATTCCCTCATTTGGGATGCTAGAGCCTCCCAAGTGTCAACAATCGATGCCGCAAGCCTTCATGTCACGCTTGTAAACATCCGTAAGTCTAAGCTGTGGCCGTCCAGTTGACCTTTTGCCGGCGGCAAGCTCGCCGTAGAGCACATCAATGCGTTCATCCCGCATACGATGAACGTTACCAAGAGAACGAAGATGTATTTGTTTCACAAGAGCAAGAATACTTGATATCCTTGGTTAATACTTCCGCATCCGCTACCTTGTCTTGACAAGATATGCCTAAAATGTTTCGCAGACAACGAAAATGCAACTTATTCACTTTCCTTCCTTGGCAACAAAATGTAGTCGAGGTTTCGCTACCATACAGCAAGCTACTTATAGCACATTCCCTGTAGATTAGTATTCTGTTGCGAATGATAAGTTTTTAACTTGGCCACGCATGCTTGTTAACCAACCAGGTGGTGGCTGCCTTCCCAATGCGAGTATTTATTCAGTCCAGGGATAGATTATCCGTGACAGTACTTCCCAGGTAGCAAAGAAAGAAACATGTTACATTCACATGACGCGAAAACGATGAAGAGTTTGCAAGAGGATATATTTAGGTCTATGTTGAACGGTAAACCGGAGAACATTAAACGAACGGTCATGTATAATACTAAAAACAACGGAGGCTTAAACATCCCGAACATAAGGACAACAACAAAGCATTATAAAGTCAAAGTCATAAATGCCGTAGCGTGTCGTTTCGGCCCATATTTTCCACGAATTTGTCGCGATCGCTCTAAAAATCACTGGCGTGAGAAAGCAACACCGTACAATTTTAATGTTACCAAACTTACGTGTGTACTGCGAGGTTATCCTTTTTTAAGACACAAATAATATTTCTCCATGCTGACACTCCATTGCCAACAGACACTTTGTCGCCAATAGACTAAATCACAGACAATGAAATGCTCTATAGTTGCCATGGCGCGCGTGGCTGGTACAAATATAGAGCATCTATTGTTCAGAGCACGTTCGGCGCCATGGCAACTACGTCATCTTATGACGTGTGCTTTAGTATATTTGTGGAACTGCGTTTGCTGCCAATGGAGTGTCAGCATGGAGAAATATTGTTTGTGTCTTAAAAAAGAATAACATCACAGTACACACGTGAGTTTGGTATCATTAAAATTGCACGGTGTTGCTTTCTCACGTCAGTGATTTTTAGAGCGATCGCGACAAATTCGTGGAAAATATGGGCCGAAACGACACGCTACGGCATTTATGACTTTGACTTTAGGTCGCCTGGGTAAAACGCATTTTAAACAGTGAGTCATGGGCAATATTTGTACATGGTTATTGTGGGGCCATTGGCCCTCTATTTGGGAAAGGCAATATAACACGTAAATATCTAATTGCCACACAACTGTACCGTAATATCAAGTGTCTATTTACAAAGAGAATTGTCTGCGCGTTGAGTGAATGTTATTACCATGTTCATATTGATGGGTCTGAAATAAGGGAGAAAATAATATGGTTCAATTCAAACATAAAGATTGACATAAAGATTGAGTTATTTGTTATGACAATTGGATTGAGTCTGGCATTATCTAAGTAAGAGGTCTGTGTGACGGAAAGGGGAACTTTAAGAAGAAGAAGAAGTTTATTTCGTACTTAAGCTGGCCTCCAGCCATGGCACAAATAATAATCGACATACAAATGCAGCAGACAGATGAAAATACGCTAAACGAGGGGAACTGTTTTATCCTATGAAAGGATAAAGCGGAAAAATGACCTGAAAATTAATATATTACATTATTATTGAATTATGCAGAATATCCGTAGTAGGTGGAAGAAAGTGCACATCTCACCTCAGACAAACGGTACAACGACCATTATATGAATCTCATTTAGAGACGAAGCAATGTAGTAAATATGTTTAAGATAAGCTCATTCAGAATGTGGCAACAGAACTGATTGCTCCGTATGAAAAATGGAAAGTAGACATCGGTAACGTTTTAACAGAAATGGAACTTTGATCTTTTTATCAACAAATATAGAAAATAACAAAGTGCGCCAGATTGCTTTCAGTTTAGATGCTTGTATCGTAGCCCATGCACTAACAAGAAGCTGTATAAATGGCGTTATAACAACACTGGCCTGTGCGAGTTCGTGAAGATAACATAGATACAACCATGCATAGTGTTATTGAATGTGAAATAGAAAACACCATTCGGCAAGAAATGTACACTTGTTAAGAATATAAATTAAAAACAAAATTTTACTATGACGTCCAAGAAATTTTATTTTTGTAGAAACAATGTGGTGTCAGATTTCGTCTGCCTATTAGGTAGATACTATATAAATCACTGTAAATGTCACGGTGTGTTTTCTAATTCAATAATTCCTAATTTCACCGAATTCATAGTAAGGTTTAAGCGCCATTTAGACATAGAACAAAAAATCGCGGTAAAAATAATACAATCAGAAACAAGTGCCTTCATGTCCTGTGAATGTCTTTCTGTTATAGCCCTGTATTAATTATTACATAGCGTACTTCAACCATTATACTCTTATACAGTGCACTTTGTATGTCAGACTATTTTTCAAATGTTTGGATTGTTATTCAAACCAATACTTTTTTTTAAAATTGGTTATGCACATGCACTGAATTAGTGCGACATATATGAGCCATAATAACGCCGCAGAAATCATTAATATACCGATGCAATTGCAAAACAACAAAACATTTTTCAACTTTTCGAAGAAAAAAAAGACAGTTAACAGCCTGAGAATAACTAGATTTATTTCTTGTACGCACTGTTTCAATTATTCCACGCCAGCGTTTCATTGTGGCGCCACCGAATGTGACATGTTGTAGTGGCCTTGGGAGTATTCACGAGTAATGTCGTTCACATATTTCTAGACGAATTCTTCAGTGTCGTAAAATAATAAATGGACCAACGTCTCCCACCCAACTTAGTTTAGTCATTTTGCACCCAGTGCATGATTTTATAGTAAAATGTCCATGATTTGTCGAGTGATGTGAAGTCAAGGATCAGCATCCCGCCAATTGCCTTGTTTCGTTGCGTAAATGCAAAAATCGCGCATATTATTTATTTATCATTGGACATCTTAGACTAATAAGAAATCGTGTTAGTTCTTATATTTGTTTTTATTTTATGTTGTATTGGGTCTTTAGGCCAGTGCAACTCGCTCGCAAAATAGTAGACGTGTTAATGTTATTTTTTACGCAATATTAGAAGTATATACCATTATTACAAAGCACGAAACAAGAACTATTAGAAGGAGGCGATCGTTCGATGTTTCGTTACTTAAGTGTATCTTCTGGTCTGAAGACGCGGTAAGATGTCCGCATGAGGCCGACATTCATATGGCATGTGCGGAAATTCCGTTGAAAGACATCGCTGGGTAAACTTCTGTCTCATCCATATATTATGCATGCAACACATCGATCTGTTTAAATTCCTCTGAATATGTCGCTCCAATGATCGGTCTTTACTAGCATAATCAACCTTATAGGTTATAGGGTAGCTTCGCGTCTGATATTATACTCAACAACATGACGTTAAGGCGGTTTGTAGGGCAGCCAAGTTTTGCCGAGGAGTCCACCTAGCGAACGGGGTGGGAGTTGCTATGCGTAGTTCATGTCGCAATCGCTGTATGGCGCTGTGTATGTATTGGCCTTTCCTATAAATAATACGTCTATGGTGAAGTTTTATGCGTTTCATGCCCTTAGCGTTCAGGTGAACAAGTTAGTGTATACAACACGACGACAAAATACAGTTTGTATTTGAAACTTTAGAACAATTTATTGCTGGAGATAAAGATCAGGAGTACGGGACAAAATAAGACAAGTCACGTGACTGAGCCACGGATCATCGGCCGCTTCATCACAATTTCCTTTCTTTCCGCTCAAGCCACTCCACACGTCATGGTCGTCGTCATCATCATCATCATCGTCGTCGTCATGACGTCATCATGACGTCACAGATAGCGCAGCACCACAAACACATATATCAGCACATCCGTGGGGCGGGTAGAGGCTGGAAGGGGTGCGGGGGGGACAGCACCACCAGCAGCAGCAGCAAATTAAATCGGACAACAACCCAACTTTGTCTTCCTTCTGCTACCGCAACATTCACGCCATTGATACGTCCTCCACCCCTCCCACTCGTCTCAACGCGTCCTGTCGTCTCCCGAATATGTATATATATATAGAGAGAGAGAGAGAGGGAGAGAGAGGGGTATACGGCAGTGCGCGCTATGAACGTCGTGGTGATCGTTCGGCCGGCTTTATTAGAAGGGGGTATAGACATTCATGAAGTAGTAGTCACGTGCCAGTCGCTTGGGGCAGGGGTCCGGGCAGTCGAGGTTGAGCGCCGAGCCGACCCCCCAGTCGCCGCCGTCCTCGATGCACCAGCGCTTGACGCCAGCCTGGGAAGCGTCGTACTTGTCGTAGCCTACGTACCCGCTGCCACACCACCGGAAGCCGAAATGATCGCCCGCTTCGAACTCCAGGAGCTTGCGCTGGGCCGGCGTGAAGGCGATCTGTGGAGGGAGGGTGGGGAGGGTGAGTCAGTGAGTGAGTGAGTGGTAGGGGGCGGTATAGTGGTAGGTGGGCCGGCGTGAAGGCGATCTGTGGAGGGAGGGTGGGGAGGGTGAGTGAGTGAGTGAGTGAGTGGTAGGGGGTGGTATAGTGGTAGGGGGGCCGGCGTGAAGGCGATCTGTGGAGGGAGGGTGGGGAGGGTGAGTCAGTCAGTGAGTGAGTGGTAGGGGGTGGTATAGTGGTAGGTGGGCCGGCGTGAAGGCGATCTGTGGAGGGAGGGTGGGGAGGGTGAGTCAGTGGTAGGGGGTGGTATAGTGGTAGGTGGGCCGGCGTGAAGGCGATCTGTGGAGGGAGGGTGGGGAGGGTGGGTCAGTGAGTGAGTGAGTGGTAGGGGGTGGTATAGTGGTAGGTGGGCCGGCGTGAAGGCGATCTGTGGAGGGAGGGTGGGGAGGGTGAGTGAGTGAGTGAGTGAGTGGTAGGGGGTGGTATAGTGGTAGGTGGGCCGGCGTGAAGGCGATCTGTGGAGGGATGGTGGGGAGGGTGAGTCAGTGAGTGAGTGAGTGGTAGGGGGTGGTATAGTGGTAGGTGGGCCGGCGTGAAGGCAATCTGTGGAGGGAGGGTGGGGAGGGTGAGTCAGTGAGTGAGTGAGTGGTAGGGGGTGGTATAGTGGTAGGTGGGCCGGCGTGAAGGCGATCTGTGGAGGGAGGGTGGGGAGGGTGAGTCAGTGAGTGAGTGAGTGGTAGGGGGTGGTATAGTGGTAGGTGGGCCGGCGTGAAGGCGATCTGTGGAGGGAGGGTGGGGAGGGTGAGTCAGTGAGTGAGTGAGTGGTAGGGGGTGGTATAGTGGTAGGTGGGCCGGCGTGAAGGCGATCTGTGGAGGGAGGGTGGGGAGGGTGAGTCAGTGAGTCAGTGAGTGGTAGGGGGTGGTATAGTGGTAGGTGGGCCGGCGTGAAGGCGATCTGTGGAGGGAGGGTGGGGAGGGTGAGTCACTGAGTGAGTGAGTGGTAGGGGGTGGTATAGTGGTACGTGGGCCGGCGTGAAGGCGATCTGTGGAGGGAGGGTGGGGAGGGTGAGTGAGTGAGTGAGTGAGTGGTAGGGGGTGGTATAGTGGTAGGTGGGCCGGCGTGAAGGCAATCTGTGGAGGGAGGGTGGGGAGGGTGAGTCAGTGAGTGAGTGAGTGGTAGGGGGTGGTATAGTGGTAGGGGGGCCGGCGTGAAGGCGATCTGTGGAGGGAGGGTGGGGAGGGTGAGTCAGTGAGTGAGTGAGTGGTAGGGGGTGGTATAGTGGTAGGTGGGCCGGCGTGAAGGCGATCTGTGGAGGGAGGGTGGGGAGGGTGAGTCAGTGAGTCAGTGAGTGGTAGGGGGTGGTATAGTGGTAGGTGGGCCGGCGTGAAGGCGATCTGTGGAGGGAGGGTGGGGAGGGTGAGTCACTGAGTGAGTGAGTGGTAGGGGGTGGTATAGTGGTACGTGGGCCGGCGTGAAGGCGACCTGTGGAGGGAGGCTGGGGAGGGTGAGTCAGTGAGTGAGTGAGTGGTAGGGGGTGGTATAGTGGTAGGGGGGCCGGCGTGAAGGCGATCTGTGGAGGGAGGGTGGGGAGGGTGAGTCAGTGGTAGGGGGTGGTATAGTGGTAGGTGGGCCGGCGTGAAGGCGATCTGTGGAGGGAGGGTGGGGAGGGTGGGTCAGTGAGTGAGTGAGTGGTAGGGGGTGGTATAGTGGTAGGTGGGCCGGCGTGAAGGCGATCTGTGGAGGGAGGGTGGGGAGGGTGAGTGAGTGAGTGAGTGAGTGGTAGGGGGTGGTATAGTGGTAGGTGGGCCGGCGTGAAGGCGATCTGTGGAGGGATGGTGGGGAGGGTGAGTCAGTGAGTGAGTGAGTGGTAGGGGGTGGTATAGTGGTAGGTGGGCCGGCGTGAAGGCAATCTGTGGAGGGAGGGTGGGGAGGGTGAGTCAGTGAGTGAGTGAGTGGTAGGGGGTGGTATAGTGGTAGGTGGGCCGGCGTGAAGGCGATCTGTGGAGGGAGGGTGGGGAGGGTGAGTCAGTGAGTGAGTGAGTGGTAGGGGGTGGTATAGTGGTAGGTGGGCCGGCGTGAAGGCGATCTGTGGAGGGAGGGTGGGGAGGGTGAGTCAGTGAGTGAGTGAGTGGTAGGGGGTGGTATAGTGGTAGGTGGGCCGGCGTGAAGGCGATCTGTGGAGGGAGGGTGGGGAGGGTGAGTCAGTGAGTCAGTGAGTGGTAGGGGGTGGTATAGTGGTAGGTGGGCCGGCGTGAAGGCGATCTGTGGAGGGAGGGTGGGGAGGGTGAGTCACTGAGTGAGTGAGTGGTAGGGGGTGGTATAGTGGTACGTGGGCCGGCGTGAAGGCGATCTGTGGAGGGAGGGTGGGGAGGGTGAGTGAGTGAGTGAGTGAGTGGTAGGGGGTGGTATAGTGGTAGGTGGGCCGGCGTGAAGGCAATCTGTGGAGGGAGGGTGGGGAGGGTGAGTCAGTGAGTGAGTGAGTGGTAGGGGGTGGTATAGTGGTAGGGGGGCTGGCGTGAAGGCGATCTGTGGAGGGAGGGTGGGGAGGGTGAGTCAGTGAGTGAGTGAGTGGTAGGGGGTGGTATAGTGGTAGGTGGGCCGGCGTGAAGGCGATCTGTGGAGGGAGGGTGGGGAGGGTGAGTCAGTGAGTCAGTGAGTGGTAGGGGGTGGTATAGTGGTAGGTGGGCCGGCGTGAAGGCGATCTGTGGAGGGAGGGTGGGGAGGGTGAGTCACTGAGTGAGTGAGTGGTAGGGGGTGGTATAGTGGTACGTGGGCCGGCGTGAAGGCGATCTGTGGAGGGAGGCTGGGGAGGGTGAGTCAGTGAGTGAGTGAGTGGTAGGGGGTGGTATAGTGGTAGGGGGGCCGGCGTGAAGGCGATCTGTGGAGGGAGGGTGGGGAGGGTGAGTCAGTGAGTGAGTGAGTGGTAGGGGGTGGTATAGTGGTAGGTGGGCCGGCGTGAAGGCGATCTGTGGAGGGAGGGTGGGGAGGGTGAGTCAGTGAGTGAGTGAGTGGTGGGGGGTGGTATAGTGGTAGGTGGGCCGGCGTGAAGGCGATCTGTGGAGGGAGGGTGGGGAGGGTGAGTCAGTGAGTGAGTGAGTGGTAGGGGGTGGTATAGTGGTAGGTGGGCCGGCGTGAAGGCGATCTGTGGAGGGAGGGTGGGGAGGGTGAGTCAGTGAGTGAGTGAGTGGTAGGGGGTGGTATAGTGGTAGGTGGGCCGGCGTGAAGGCGATCTGTGGAGGGAGGATGGGGAGGGTGAGTCAGTGAGTGAGTGAGTGGTAGGGGGTGGTATAGTGGTAGGGGGGCAGGCGTGAAGGCGATCTGTGGAGGGAGGGTGGGGAGGGTGAGTCAGTGAGTGAGTGAGTGGTAGGGGGTGGTATAGTGGTAGGTGGGCCGGCGTGAAGGCGATCTGTGGAGGGAGGGTGGGGAGGGTGGGTCAGTGAGTGAGTCAGTGAGTGGTAGGGGTCGTATAGTGGTAGGTGGGCCGGCGTGAAGGCGATCTGTGGAGGGAGGGTGGGGAGGGTGAGTCACTGAATGAGTGAGTGGTAGGGGGTGGTATAGTGGTAGGTGGGCCGACGTGAAGGCGATCTGTGGAGGGAGGGTGGGGAGGGTGAGTCAGGGAGTGAGTGAGTGGTAGGGGGTGGCATAGTGGCAGGTGGGCCGGCGTGAAGGCGATCTGTGGAGGGAGGGTGGGGAGGGTGAGTCAGTGAGTGAGTGAGTGGTAGGGGGTGGCATAGTGGCAGGTGGGCCGGCGTGAAGGCGATCTGTGGAGGGATGGTGGGGAGGGTGAGTCAGTGAGTGAGTGAGTGGTAGGGGGTGGTATAGTGGTAGGTGGGCCGGCGTGAAGGCGATCTGTGGAGGGAGGGTGGGGAGGGTGAGTCACTGAATGAGTGAGTGGTAGGGGGTGGTATAGTGGTAGGTGGGCCGACGTGAAGGCGATCTGTGGAGGGAGGGTGGGGAGGGTGAGTCAGGGAGTGAGTGAGTGGTAGGGGGTGGCATAGTGGCAGGTGGGCCGGCGTGAAGGCGATCTGTGGAGGGAGGGTGGGGAGGGTGAGTCAGTGAGTGAGTGAGTGGTAGGGGGTGGCATAGTGGCAGGTGGGCCGGCGTAAAGGCGATCTGTGGAGGGATGGTGGGGAGGGTGAGTCAGTGAGTGAGTGAGTGGTAGGGGGTGGTATAGTGGTAGGGGGGCCGGCGTGAAGGCGATCTGTGGAGGGAGGGTGGGGAGGGTGAGTCAGTGAGTGAGTGAGTGGTAGGGGGTGGTATAGTGGTAGGTGGGCCGGCGTGAAGGCGATCTGTGGAGGGAGGGCGGGGAGGGTGAGTCAGTGAGTGAATGAGCGGTAGGGGGTGGCATAGTGGTAGGAGGGCCGGCGTGAAGGCAATCTGTGGAGGGAGGGTGGGGAGGGTGAGTCAGTGAGTGAGTGAGTGGTAGGGGGTGGTATAGTGGTAGGTGGGCCGGCGTGAAGGCAATCTGTGGAGGGATGGTGGGGAGGGTGAGTCAGCGAGTCAGTGAGTGGTAGGGGGTGGTATAGTGGTAGGTGGGCCGGCGTGAAGGCAATGTGTGGAGGGAGGGTGGGGAGGGTGAGTCAGTGAGTGAGTGAGTGGTAGGGGGTGGTATAGTGGTAGGTGGGCCGGCGTGAAGGCGATCTGTGCAGGGAGGGTGGGGAGGGTGAGTCAGTGTGTGAGTGAATGGTAGGGGTGGTATAGTGGTAGGGGAGCCGGCGTGAAGGCGATCTGTGGAGGGAGGGTGGGGAGGGTGAGTCAGTGAGTCAGTGAGTGGTAGGGGGTGGTACAGTGGTAAGTGGGCCGGCGTGAAGGCGATCTGTGGAGGGAGGGTGGGGAGGGTGAGTCACTGAGTGAGTGAGTGGTAGGGGGTGGCATAGTGGTAGGTGGGCCGGCGTGAAGGCGATCTGTGGTGGGAGGATGGGGAGGGTCATTCAGTGAGTGAGTGAGTGGTAGGGCTGGTATAGTGGTAGGTGGGCCGGCGTGAAGGCGATCTGTGGTGGGAGGGTGGGGAGGGTGAGTCAGTGAGTGAGTGAGTGGTAGGGGGTGGTATAGTGGTAGGGGGGCCGGCGTGAAGGAAATCTGTGGAGGGAGGGTGGGGAGGGTGAGTCAGGGAGTGAGTGAGTGGTAGGGGGTGGTATAGTGGTAGGGGGGCCGGCGTGAAGGAAATCTGTGGAGGGAGGGTGGGGAGGGTGAGTCAGTGAGTCAGTGAGTGGTTGGGGGTGGTATAGTGGTAGGTGGGCCGGCGTGAAGGCGATCTGTGGAGGGAGGGTGGGGAGGGTGAGTCAGTGAGTGAGTGAGTGGTAGGGGGTGGTGTAGTGGTAGGTGGGCCGGCGTGAAGGCAATCTGTGGAGGGATGGTGGGGAGGGTGAGTCAGTGAGTCAGTGAGTGGTAGGGGGTGGTATAGTGGTAGGGGAGCCGTCGTGAAGGCAATCTGTGGAGGGAGGGTGGGGAGGGTGAGTCAGCGAGTTAGTGAGTGGTAGGGGGTGGTATAGTGGTAGGTGGGCCGGCGTGAAGGCGATCTGTGGAGGGAGGGTGGGAGGGTGAGTGAGTGAGTGAGTGAGTGGTAGGGGGTGGCATAGTGGTAGGTGGGCCGGCGTGAAGGCAATCTGTGGAGGGATGGTGGGGAGGGTGGGTCACTGAGTGAGTGAGTGGTAGGGGGTGGTATAGTGGTAGGTGGGCCGGCGTGAAGGCAATCTGTGGAGGGAGGGTGGGGAGGGTGAGTCAGTGAGTCAGTGAGTGGTAGGGGGTGGTATAGTGGTAGGGGGGCCGGCGTGAAGGCAATCTGTGGAGGGAGGGTGGGGAGGGTGAGTCAGTGAGTCAGTGAGTGGTAGGGGGTGGTATAGTGGTAGGTGGGCCGGCGTGAAGGCAATCTGTGGAGGGAGGGTGGGGAGGGTGAGTCAGTGAGTCAGTGAGTGGTAGGGGGTGGTATAGTGGTAGGTGGGCCGGCGTGAAGGCAATCTGTGGAGGGAGGGTGGGGAGGGTGAGTCAGTGAGTGAGTGAGTGAGTGGTAGGGGGTGGCATAGTGGCAGGTGGGCCGGCGTGAAGGCAATCTGTGGAGGGAGGGTGGGGAGGGTGAGTCAGTGAGTGAGTGAGTGGTAGGGGGTGGTATAGTGGTAGGGGGGCCGGCGTGAAGGCAATCTGTGTGGGGAGGGTGGGGAGGGTGAGTCAGTGAGTGAGTGAGTGGTAGGGGGTGGTATAGTGGTAGGTGGGCCGGCGTGAAGGCAATCTGTGGAGGGAGGGTGGGGAGGGTGAGTCAGTGAGTCAGTGAGTGGTAGGGGGTGGTATAGTGGTAGGTGGGCCGGCGTGAAGGCAATCTGTGGAGGGAGGGTGGGGAGGGTGAGTCAGTGAGTGAGTGAGTGAGTGGTAGGGGGTGGCATAGTGGCAGGTGGGCCGGCGTGAAGGCAATCTGTGGAGGGAGTGTGGGGAGGGTGAGTCAGTGAGTGAGTGAGTGGTAGGGGGTGGTATAGTGGTAGGGGGGCCGGCGTGAAGGCAATCTGTGTGGGGAGGGTGGGGAGGGTGAGTCAGTGAGTGAGTGAGTGGTAGGGGGTGGTATAGTGGTAGGTTGGCCGGCGTGAAGGCAATCTGTGGAGGGATGGTGGGGAGGGTGAGTGAGTGAGTGAGTGAGTGGTAGGGGGTGGTATAGTGGTAGGGGGGCCGGCGTGAAGGCAATCTGTGGAGAGAGGGTGGGGAGGGTGAGTCAGTGAGTGAGTGAGTGGTAGGGGGTGGTATAGTGGTAGGGGGCCGGCTTGAAGGCGATCTGTGGAGGGAGGGCGGGGAGGGTGAGTCAGTGAGTGAGTGAGTGGTAGGGGGTGGTATAGTGGTAGGTGGGCCGGCGTGAAGGCGATCTGTGGAGGGAGGGTGGGGAGGGTGAGTCAGTGAGTGAGTGAGTGGTAGGGGGTGGTATAGTGGCAGGTGGGCCGGCGTGAAGGCAATCTGTGGAGGGAGGGTGGGGAGGGTGAGTCAGTGAGTGAGTGAGTGGTAGGGGGTGGTATAGTGGTAGGTGGGCCGGCGTGAAGGCGATCTGTGGAGGGAGGGTGGGGAGGGTGAGTCAGTGAGTGAGTGAGTGGTAGGGGGTGGTATAGTGGCAGGTGGGCCGGCGTGAAGGCAATCTGTGGAGGGAGGGTGGGGAGGGTGAGTCAGTGAGTGAGTGAGTGGTAGGGGGTGGTATAGTGGTAGGTGGGCCGGCGTGAAGGCAATCTGTGGAGGGATGGTGGGGAGGGTGAGTGAGTGAGTGAGTGAATGGCAGGGGGTGGTATAGTGGTAGGTGGGCCGGCGTGAAGGCGATCTGTGGAGGGAGGGTGGGGAGGGTGAGTCAGTGAGTGAGTGAGTGGTAGGGGGTGGTATAGTGGTAGGTGGGCCGGCGTGAAGGCGATCTGTGGAGGGAGGGTGGGGAGGGTGAGTGAGTGAGTGAGTGAATGGCAGGGGGTGGTATAGTGGTAGGTGGGCCGGCGTGAAGGCGATCTGTGGAGGGACCGTGGGGAGGGTGAGACAGGGAGTGAGTGAGTGGTAGGGGGTGGTATAGAGGTAGAGGGGCCGGCGTGAAGGCAATCTGTGGAGGGAGGGTGGGGAGGGTGAGTCAGTGAGTCAGTGAGTGGTAGAGGGTGGTATAGTGGTAGGGGGGCCGGCGCGAAGGCGATCTGTGGAGAGAGGGTGGGGAGGGTGAGTCAGTGAGTGAGTCAGTGGTAGGGGGTGGTATAGTGGTAGGGGGCCGGCTTGAAGGCGATCTGTGGAGGGAGGGTGGGGAGGGTGAGTCACTGAGTAAGTGAGTGGTAGGGGGTGGTATAGTGGTAGGGGGGCCGGCGTGAAGGCGATCTGTGGAGGGAGGGTGGGGAGGGTGAGTCAGTGAGTGAGTGAGTGGTAGGGGGTGGTATAGTGGTAGGGGGGCCGGCTTGAAGGCAATCTGTGGAGGGAGGGTGGGGAGGGTGAGTCAGTACGTGAGTGAGTGGTAGGGGGTGGTATAGTGGTAGGGGGGCCGGTGTGAAGGCAATCTGTGGAGGGAGGGTGGGGAGGGTTAGTCAGTGAGAGAGTGGGGGTGGTATAGTGGTAGGTGGGCCGGCTTGAAGGCAATCTGTGGAGAGAGGGTGGGGAGGGTGAGTCAGTGAGTGAGTGAGTGGTAGGGGGGGGCATAGTGGTAGGGGGGCCGGCTTGAAGGCAATATGTGGAGGGCGGGTGGGGAGGGTGAGTCAGTGAGTGAGTGAGTGGTAGGGGGTGGTATAGTGGTAGGGGGGCCGGCTTGTAGGCAATCTGTGGAGGGATGGTGGGGAGGGTGAGTCAGTGAGTGAGTGAGTGGTTGGGGGTGGTATAGTGGTAGGTGGGCCGGCGTGAAGGCAATCTGTGTAGGGAGGGTGGGGAGGGTGAGTGAGTGAGTGAGTGAGTGAGTGATAGGGGGTGGTATAGTGGTAGGGGGGCCGGCTTGAAGGCAATCTGTGGAGGGATAGTGGGGAGGGTGAGTCAGTGAGTGACTGAGGGGTAGGGGGTGGTATAGTGGTAGGTGGGCCGGCGTGAAGGCGATCTGTGGAGGGAGGGTGGGGAGGGTGAGTGAGTGAGTGAGTGAGTGAGTGATAGGAGGTGGTATAGTGGTAGGTGGGCCGGCGTGAAGGCAATCTGTGGAGGGATGGTGGGGAGGGTGGGTCACTGAGTGAGTGAGTGGTAGGGGGTGGTATAGTGGTAGGGGGGCCGGCTTGAAGGCAATCTGTGGAGGGATAGTGGGGAGGGTGAGTCAGTGAGTGAGTGAGTGGTAGGGGGTGGTATAGTGGTAGGTGGGCCGGCGTGAAGGCGATCTGTGGAGGGAGGGTGGGGAGGGTGAGTCAGTGAGTGAGTGAGTGGTAGGGGGTGGTATAGTGGTAGGTTGGCCGGCGTGAAGGCGATCTGTGGAGGGAGGGTGGGGAGGGTGAGTCAGTGAGTGAGTGAATGGTAGGGGGTGGTATAGTGGTAGGGGGGCCGGCTTGAAGGCCATCTGTGGAGGGAGGGTGGGGAGGGTGAGTCAGTGAGTGAGTGAGTGGTAGGGGGTGGTATAGTGGTAGGGGGGCCGGCTTGAAGGCCATCTGTGGAGGGAGGATGGGGAGGGTGAGTCAGTGAGTGAGTGAGTGGTAGGGGGTGGTATAGTGGTAGGGGGGCCGGCGTGAAGGCAATCTGTGGAGGGAGGGTGGGGAGGGTGAGTCAGTGAGTGAGTGAGTGGTAGGGGGTGGTATAGTGGTAGGGGGGCCGGCGTGAAGGCAATCTGTGGAGGGAGGGTGGGGAGGGGAGGGTGAGTGAGTTAGTGAGTGGTAGGGGGTGGTATAGTGGTAGGTGGGCCGGCGTGAAGGGTGCGGAGGGTGAGTCAGTGAGTGAGTGAGTGGTAGGGGGTGGTATAGTGGTAGGTGGGCCGGCGTGAAGGTAATCTGTGGGGGGAGGGTGGGGAGGGTGAGTGAGTGAGTGAGTGGTAGGTGGTGGTGTAGTGGTAGGTGGGCCGGCGTGAAGGCAATCTGTGGAGGGAGGGTGGGGAGGGTGAGTGAGTGAGTGAGTGGTAGGTGGTGGTATAGTGGTAGGTGGGCCGGCGTGAAGGGTGCGGAGGGTGAGTCAGTGAGTGAGTGAGTGGTAGAGGGTGGTATAGTGGTAGAGGGGCCGGCGTGCTGGCGATCTCTGACGGTGGAGGGAGATAGCGGTGAGTCTGTGAGTTAGTGGTAAGTGATTGGGGTGGGGTAAGAAGGCGTGGAGTAAGGGACGAGGCGCTACGGGAGAAAGGGAGAGAGAGTAACTACAGGACATTGTGATGGGCTGTCGTAAAGGCGACCGTTCTATCTTCCCGTTGTTCCACCCATCGTATTAAACATTGTAGCACGACCGCTCTACCTTATAATTTCCCGTTGTTCCGCCCATGACAATAAACAGTGTAGCACGACCGCTCTGCCGTATAAGTTCCCGTCGTTCCGCCCATTGCAATAAACAGTGCAGCATGACCGCTTTACCATATAAGTTCCCGTTGTTCCTCCCATGGCAATAAACAGTGTAGCACGACCGCTCTACCGTATAAGTTCCCGTTGTTCCTCCCATGGCAATGAACAATTTAGCACGACCGCTCTACCGTATAAGTTCCCGTTGTTCCTCCCATCGCGCTGTCCAGCTGCGCCCGGCTGATCTCCAGCACGCTCTTCACGCTGTAGGAACACTCGGTGTTGGTCTTAGTGAAGATTCCCACGCGGAGGCCGCAGTTGAGAGGTGCTGTCGGGTAATTCACCTGGTAGGCGGCCATCGCCTCATCAGAACAGTCAAACACCGTTTTCATCTCAATGTAGTCCAATTGACCTTCGCAGAAACGTTGAAAGGACCAGGATTAAATCGATATCGTAGTTATATGTGCCGTGATCAGATGTGGATGATGCAATTAACATTCACAGACATGCTTAAAGGGATGGCGGTAAGTGTGTATTGTAGTGCTGTTCGTGCCTACACGCGTGTATTAATCAAAATACGGGTTATCTGCTCAAATGGAGACGCGTTGTCAATCCTCTAGTCTATGGTTATCTTGAAGTCTATTGTTATATATAACCTGACACAAACACACCTACTTTATGGACAGCTGTCATCTGCACATCTGTCATCTACACATCTGTGATCTGCATATCTCTTGTCTATACATATCGCATCTACACATGTTATCTACACATCTGTTATCTATGCACCCAGTATCTACACATCTGCTATCTACACATCTGTTATCTATGCACCCAGTATCTACACATCTGCTATCTACACATCTGTTATCTATGCACCCAGTATCTACACATCTGTTATCTACACATCTGTTATCTACATATCTGTTAACTACACATCTATTATCTACACATCGAGTATCTACACATCTGTTATATACGCATATGTTGTATATACATCAGTTATCTACACAAATACACATTATTTACACACACGTTATTCACACATGTTATTCACACACACGTTATACAAACCCACGTTATAAAAACACACGTTATGCAAACCCACGTTATGCAAACACACGTTATACAAACCCACGTTATACAAACACACGTTATACAAACCCACGTTATACAAACCCACGTTATACAAACACACGTTATCCAAACACACGTTATCCAAACACACGTTATTCACACAAGTGTATTTGTACCCTATAGCTACTATAATAGACTGATCCAGGCTGTCAATCATTGACTGACGTCACCGCCGGTTTTATCCAGTCATGTGGCAAAAAATAGGTTTCCCACGTGCGCCGGACAAACCAGTCGGACAAGCAAAGCAGAATGTCAATTTCTTGTCAGTTTCAGAGATGAGCACTTCTCACTTGTACCTACCATCAGCTACGATTGTCAAATTTTCTTACTCACGATTATGGCGAAAAGGACGTACTCAAGCATGGGCGGGGCTTGGTGTCGGAGTGTGGACCGTGGGCGGGGCTTGGTGTCGGAGTGTGGACCGTGGGCTGGGCTTGGTGTCGGAGTGTGGACCGTGGGCGGGGCTTGGTGTCGGAGTGTGGACCGTGGGCGGGGCTTGGTGTCGGAGTGTGGACCGTGGGTGGGGCTTGGTGTCGGAGTGTGAACCGTGGGCGGGGCTTGGTGTCGGAGTGTGGATCGGTCTATTGACAGCTACTCACCTGCATACGCGAAGCCGTCATAGCGCACTGCGGTGAATTCGACGGCTTTATCACAGCGTTCAATGCCGGTCACAGGGATCACGGTGTCGACGTACTGGGGTCCCAGCCCACCTATGGGTATAGGCAAGGTTGGCTGTACATTCAGGACGCTTTAACCACTGTTGGTCATATCGCGTCAACGGTTTGGTTCGCTGTATATTCAGGATGCTTTAACCACTGTTGGGCATATCCCGTCAACGAGAGAAGGAAGGGAGACTGGAGCCATGTCCCCGGGGGTTACCCCTTACTCTTTACGAAGAAAGGCATGGGATCTTTATCCTGCGACCACACATACATGGCCACAGCGGGGCTCGAACCATCGATCCACGCGCCGTTAGGCTCTCGGGTGGCCAGAACACTCACGGCGAGCGCTCTAACCCACTGAGCTACGGGGCCGGCCCCTATATAGGCCGGGTATACAGTGCAGCATAATGTTATTCAGTCTCCATTGTTTTCTTAAACCTTGTATAGTGGAACCTCCCTAAGCCGAACGCGGGCGTCAATTTCGGACCTTTTTCCAGGTTCCGATGTGTTTTTGTGTTATTGTTATCCCGTACTAACCTCAAGAAAGTATCTCTCAGCCGAATAGTTTGCTCTGACTCCAGCATATTCGGTTGATAGAGGTTCTGCTGCGTAGGCATTCGGTGGCGACTTTTTCATTTTATATATGCTTTTTGGACGCCCAGGTTCCGCCAATATATGAGTATTTGCATACTGGTATTAAGGTAACTACTGAACTACTCTGGTATACGCTGTCATGGCAACGGACTACTTACTGATGGACCCCATAGGTGGATCAGTGTTGCCTGAAGAAAATTAAAATGACACGACTTGAAGCATGCATAGAGTTATGAGAAGATGAGAAGAAAATCGCCATAATATGATACACCGAAAAATTAGCAAAATTTGCTTCGGCGCAAAATTGGCATGCAATTCTAAATGAAAAATTAGAATAAAATGCTGCAATGAAATGCTGGAATAATATGATACAAAGAAAACTTGGCATATACCAGGCTACAGTAAAAAAATTACATTCCCATTTAACAGGACTTTAACAATTGCTCGACATTGAATGGTAGATACGGCAGAAAAAGGTTCGCTCGACAGCCGATTGTTAGTTTGAAGCTATGCGTGGACTACGTCACAGATCTGTGTGTACTCCACTGGTTTATTGCACAGTGCACGAGAGACGCTACAAGGTACAGACCAGGAATAGTACGGACGCAAAGAACAGATAGACAACTGTTTTCATTAATCAGGCCGTACAATATGTTAAAGACTTAAATCATGAGATTATATTGGCGGAATACAGCTGTTTGAATATTATAGCGTTCGCACTGTTCTGACCGGTCCTTTACAGTAAGCACATGTTCCTTTAAGTGTACACATAGTCAGATTATGGATTGTTTGCGGGATATGCGTCCGGGCACAATTCCACGGTGTTATCTAGGCTTCTTTAACCTCTGTTGTATTCCCCGGCCACAAACCCGTTGGTTTGTTGACCAGGGAACGCCTTTTTACTTCTCGTTTTAACCCAGGTTCGGGGGCCATCGGTTTGTGGAAATTGATTAACAACAAAAAAAGATTTATTTACAGGATTACGTATATATTCATTTACGGCTAAATGGTTTACCCTTACATCGACTGCTAATCTAACCTTGGACGTGAAGGCCCATAGGTTAGGTACTTACAATCAGTGAGAGCTGAGGCCTACAAAAACGACCCGTCCTGGCCGGTTGTTTGTCCTCCTAGATCCAGGGTCCGCTCCCGACCGGCGTCCCGCGCGCTCCGGGATCCCGCGCAGAACCCCTTTTTCACGCCCGCAAAACATAACCTTCCCTAGCGGGTGACGTCACTCGCCAGGGGTCGTGCGGCACGCTACTAAAATGGGAAATAACTAAATCTACCCGTATGCAGTACAATACGGACTAGGGAACTACTTTACGAAAACCCCAAAATATTACACCGCGTATGCTAGGCAATGCGATGTCACACAGGATAGGCACTCACCTCCCACGATCAGGTCCTCCACTTGCTGCCTCAGGCTGTTGGCGTCGCACTCTCGGCAGACGTACACGCAGGTCTGTTCCGTGGCCAACTGACCCATGGAGGCGTTGCAGACGTCCCCAGATGACGGACACAAGTAATCGGCGAAACCGTCGCTGCAACGTATACCACAACTCAAGCAATCAGTCGATGAAGACGGCAGTGGATTAAGATGAAATGGGGTGGGTGGGGAGGAGGACGTGTGAGGAGGGGGGAGGGGGGGGTGGGAGTCGGCTTCTGGCTTGAGAACATTTGTCTAGATATGTGTATATAATTATATATATGCGAAGACTTCCTGAATTTTCTCACCATAATGTAAAATATGACATAAATGCTAGATCAAATAAACTCGGTCATCAACCAATATGGTGTGAACTGGAAGCAACCAGCGACTTAAGAAATGAAATATATTGGTGCCTTGGGATCACATTGTAGGCCGAAAACATTTACCGGCCGCGATAGAAAGCTGGAAAATCTCATGGGTTTCGGATCATTGGCACTATACAGGTGGCATCAGTAATTTAAAAGTTAAGAAAGCCTTAACTTCTTAGATATAACAAATATTATGACGTTTTCCTGCATTCCAAAAAAGTTATAAGTTTGTATCAGGCCTTTGTGTTAAGTTAAATTAGCCTTCCAGTAGAAGTAGTCACTACACGTTTTTGGCCTCATGTGTAAAACAGTTCAATGGTCTGTATGTCCGTATGTCGTTTCTCTAAATCGGTTAATATTCCGTACATATCAGGAGCTGTTATATAACTGACGGCACAGCCTGCTATTCTACGTTTGACGTTGATTTTGGGTTATTTTGAGCTACATTCCGTGTGTCTGTTTACGTACAATATAATAACATTAAATGCAAAATGAATGACAAAAACGGCACAGTGCAGAGACACAGTAAGCGCTGTGCACTTTCCGAGTGGCGGTCCGATCCATTACCTAATCATCACAAAGATAGGCTAATTAAAATAAAATTAATTGATCTTTCAAGGTATTCTATCAATTCGATACGTGATAATAAATTATCAAAATTACTCACAACACGAAAGCATCTTGGGCGGAGACGGATACCGCCAAGGTCAAGGCCACAACGAGGAATAACATTATTACTGGTTCTCCGGTCCTGCCTTCGTTCTGTCTTTGAATAAACACGACAGACTTTCAATTTCTTCAGCTTACTTCGGACGCGTCTGCTGACGCGCGCCGCAATTTATATGACAATCTACGGGGCGCCATCTGTCGGGGAGAGTGTCAGGGATGAGCTGCGCGCCACCTGCCGAGACGCACGTAAGACAGAGGCGATTGTAATACCCACTGCTACACACGTGGTCACGTAGAGTCAACAGATGCGTGGTGGTTGGCAGCTTGTTGTAGCACTCCTGCCTATGTATACAGCTGGACATCCTCACACATGTAAAAGGGGGACCAGGGGAGGTGTGGGCGCCTCAAAGGAAAGTCAAATAGGCATTGTTCGTTTCCCCGATGTACATGAAAGCTGCTCATGCGTACATCAAATGTCACATACATTCTGATTTTCAAAACGTTATTGGACAGCGTCAATATTAACAATGTACAAAACAGATATCTTAGCATCTTCACAAAAGCCAAAAAAAAACCGCAGCCATGCCCGAATTTTGACGACGTAGTACACAAGAAAACCACACTCTTCCAACCGGCTCGACAGCATGATATGTTGTTTATCGTGCATGACCGTCTTATACGTTAAGGACCTGAATGTATAATTTCTATTTACTATAAAACATTTCAGAGAAAACTTGAGTCTTTCTTTATAGAGAAACAGATGCTGGACAAAGAATTATTTTCTACTTAAGAACTGAATGTATAATTTCCATTTACTATAAAACATTTGAGAGAAAACTTGACTCTTTCTTTATAGAGAAACAGATGCTGGACAAAGAATTATTTTCCACTTAAGAACTGATGGGAAAGAAGGGGCCATGACGGGCCAAAGCCCATGGTTACCAGACAATACATTCCATTCTACCAATGTCGGTCCCATGTGCAATTCAATATGCAAATCTGAAAGGTTTTTAATTGGTCATTTTATATTAGGACGACAATACCTATGTATTTAATCTAGCACAGAAAATCTAACCAGTTCTATGTTCAGTACGTGTACGTCATAATATGAAGTAGAACCAGTCGAAATGCCGGCGATTGTTATATGTATTTCCATACTCCTGTATAGTGACTAACTATAGCCTTCTGATATCTTAAGCGGTCTGTTTTATAATGCAGACGCACGTGGGCGTACAATGTGGATTTCCAGACCCGTTCACTATGTTTCAGGGATGTCCTACGAGTTTTTATTAATTTGACACATGGCAACCTTATGGCCTTCACTCTCGAGTCACCCGCGATCACCAGAGGGCGCAACGATTATACTATTAATATAGTATAATAGTGTTCGTCGGCACAAGTCTGGGCTATATGCTGGGCTGACGGGGTTGTTCGATGACTCTAATGTGAGTAGTGACACCTTGGGCTGGATGACTCTAAACATCTACACATCTGTTATATACACATATGTTATATACACATCTGTTATCTACAAATTTGTTATCTACACATCTATTATCTACACTTCTGTCATCTACACATATGGTATCCACACAGCTGGTATCCACACATCTGGTATCCACACATCTGGTATCTACACATCTAGTATCTACTCATCTGTTATATACACATCCGTTATTTACACATCTGTTATCTATACATATGTTATCTACACATCTGTTATCTACAAAAGATTTGGGAACTGTCAACCAATCAGCGTCGAGCAGTTCACCCAATCAGCGTTGACATGATGACGTTGACATTAGTGTTTGCATTATGACAATGATAAAGTATATGTGACTTGTATGCATGACGCTATGACGTACAATGCCCTAACGGTATGTTCGCCAGATATGGCGGTAGTGAAAATTGAATCGGTTGGTACGCGGTTTGACCCTCTGAACTGTTGACCGACCTATGCTTCCACCGTTGTTACGCTCATTGAAGGAATGAGCTTACCTTGTCAACCCGGCATAAGGCCATAGTGCGTGGCAACCGGTCCTGCAATTGCATAATGGGACGAAAACGTGATTTCTTGCAATGAATTTTACAACGTATTTTATCGTGTGAACAACATGGCATAAACGACCACAAAATAACAGCGGGGGCGTTGGGGGGGGGGGGGGGGTATCGTTGGCGTTACGTTCGAGTGGCTAATTCGCGCATGCGCACTCACTCTGTCGTCCTTCGGTCGGAACCATGCCGATGCAGATATAGGACTGACGGAAGTCTGTGTTGAACTGCAGAAATCCCCCTCCCCACCCCTCTCCCCGCCACTCACCCCGCCGTCTCCCCCCCCCCCCCCGTCTCTCCTCTGTCCATCCTCCAGTCTTCTGACGATAACTGTCCACGGTTCGTCTTCCTTTATTTGACTTGACCACTAACCACAGAATCTCTGGCAAACTTCGTTCTGTGATCTCGTACTTTGGCCATTGTCGAGAATAAGGGCTCCGATCGTAGGCCCGAGTTGAAACGAGGCTGTGGGCCCTTGTAGACCGATCCATGCTGTCAATCATTCACTGACGTCACTGTCGGTTTTATCCAATCATGTGGACATGACAAGTCGGACACACAAATCAGCATGTCACCTAATTTGTTGTCAGTCTCAGAGATGAGTACTTCTCACTTGTACCTACCATCAGCTATGATTGTCAATGTCATACTCACGATTAAGGCAAAAGGATTAAGCGTGGGCGGGGCTTAGTGTGGGAGTGTGGATCGGGTTATTATCGATAATAGTCAAAATACGAGGTCCTGGAGGGCACAGTCGTTCTGTGGTTGGAGGGTGGGGGGCGTTTTTCCTTGGGGTTTTCTTCCATGATGGAAGCCTTATTGCATACTTCTATTGTTTCCTCGGAGTCGTGTTTTGCCGGTAAGGACCTGCGGACCCTGAGCAGGAGGTCATTATTGTACCCGAGCGGGTCATTATAGTTCCGTCACAATAATGACCCCTCGCTCACATACTCCATGCCATCGCCGCCTCCTCGGAGGAAACAATAGAAGTATGCATTAAGCCATACTCACAACTTCTCGGCTACGCCTCGAAGTTCTTCGATCCCAATAATGACCTACAACTCATTCCTTATCTAATACACGAAATGTATTATTATGGTCCATGCTGGGTGTGAGTCATACGTGAGCTATAATGAAACAGTGGCTCGCCTTAACATGGAAGGACAACATTGGGGAGTGTTCGGCCACAACCGAGGAGAGGTCGCGTGTAGGGCGACAATGGTGGGGAGCGGCCGGGGGGGGGGGGGAGGGCAGGGGGGTTTAGACACACCCATACATACCTTCAAAACTCTTTGCCAGCTATGTGAGTACTGACTTAAACAAATCAGCCGTCACGATTATAAATACCCATCTTAGATTTACGCGAGTAATAACTGAGCTATTTCCATAATCAAGCAATGGCTTGTTTTTTTTCCTCTGTGTCCATTGCAGTTGGCGACGGTCGCCCCCTTTGGCTGGGCTTCACCCAATGAACGGCGTCGGTGACCACTCCTTAACCCACGTGTCAGCCTCTCTCCCTCTCGCTGCTATATAAGATCCAGGACCCAAGGGGTAAGGTCACAGTCAGCTGCTGTCGAAGTCCGGAATCCCTCCGTCAGTCCCCTTGTGTCACCCTCGTCACTTCGGGAGTCCAGGATTCTTGTTGGCGTGCAGGTTCTCGACCACTATACCGGAACTACCAGCCACACAGAAGTCCCCAGCTGCATCCGGTACGCTTGGTAAATCTGTTGTCTTCTGCCTTCTGTTACTGCTCGTAGCTGACTTTAATGTAATTATGGGTGTGCTGGCTGGAGACTTTAATGCAATTATGGGTGTGTTGGCTGGAGACTTCAATGCAATTATTGGTGTCCTCGCTTTACTTATCTGATTAAAAGGAATAGAACCATTTTAAGGCGATGCTAGTGAATGTTTTTGTACCATATTTAGAAATGTAATTATGATCTCTTAAGCTAAAAGTACAACCCCATGGGAAAACTAGGCAAGCCAGTTTAGGAGCGGAGGAGGCTGCAGCTGTCTGGTTCAGTGCATTGCCGTAAGGTGAAACAAATGTAAATACTCGTTGGTATATGTTAAGATGAATTGCTAACGTTTAAATCTGGGAACTAGGAAGGAGAAAAGGAAGGAGTGCCGTCCGTTTGCAAATGGTAGCCCTGAATTCCGAATATCGGGGTGGACAAATCTGAGGCTTAAAGCAAAATATGTTCTGTAATTGTTTGTAATTCCGACCTCTTCTCCGTGTCAAATAAGTGTACTGTTTTGAATTTAAATCCTGAAATCCTGCAGGCTATCCAGAGAGAAGCAAATTTGGTCACCGGAGCAGAAATTGGTGGCCAGCTTTATATCCCTGCGGGGCTGTTCGCTGTTCGGTATTCTGTGATGTCGACCGCGGACGTCCGCGCGATTAACGCAGTCCGCACAGTTCGCGCAGTTTTATGTTGCAATTGTTTTACAGACTCATCAAGATCTAAAACATATATGCATAATAATTTTCAGATACTGTCTTGATTCTAAAATGCCAAAAAATCTTAAGACGGCGCATGTAAGTAGGCTGCTTTAACTATTAATCTATTATGGAGTATATTAAGGTTGGTGTACTTACCAGTGGCTGATTGTCTCAGATTGCCGTCGCCATGTGGGGTCTGTTGCTGTGTTGCCTCGTGGTGGTTGGCACCACGTGGGCGGCCCCGCTACCGGGAAGTCTGCTGGACCGGCTGCACAGTCTGATGGATGACGTCACTGACCCGAGCAGGTAGGTCCTGGCACTATCAGCGGGTGTCCAGCCGCCCCCCCCCCTTCCCTCCCCTCACACCCTCTAGCCCCTCCGACCCCTTGCTAAACACAAGAGGTCCAGCGTTAGTGGATTGGTAGCGCGGACCCCTTTGTGTTTCCCCCCCCCCCACCCCCCAACCCGCCACGATTTTGTTGGCCCTTTTGTTCTTATTCAAATTGCCCCGCACCCACCCCTTCGGGCTAGGCACAGGAAGGGCCCCATAGGGGCTTTTTCGACACGGCGACACGGCAATTTTTAAAATCGACAACCCGACATAGGGGTAGTCTTCGAATCGACATGCGACATAAGACTTAGCGACACGCGACATGGAACTTTTCTTAAAATCGACACGCGACATGGACCTTTTTCTTAAAATCGACACGCGACATGGCTGTCCCCCCCCCCCCCCCACCCCCCAGGGGCCCTACAGGAGGCTAATACGTGTAATCGTTCCATTTATGCGATATACAGTTGCGACTTCATCACCCATACAGATTCGGATCTATTTTTCTATATGGGGAGGGAGGTAGTCTCTGGTAGCTTCGCAATGGGAGTACGTTAGTTCTAAAACATAGCTAAACTGTTCGCCCGTATAATTCATTATTGCGAGCGATGTTACAAAAGACTGGTCAGTGTCTCTGATGTATGATTAACTTGTTCCTTTTACTGTTATTTTTATCAATGAATGTAGATGTTCAATAATGAATGTAGATGTTCAATAATGAATGTAGATGTTCAATAATGAATGTAGATGTTCAATAATGAATGTAGATGTTCAATAATGAATGTAGATGTTCAATAATGAATGTAGATGTTCAATAATGAATGTAGATGTTCAATAATGAATGTAGATGTTCAATAATGAATGTAGATGTTCAATAATGAATGTAGATGTTCAATAATGAATGTAGATGTTCAATACATGTACAAACATATACATAGTTATGACATGCGGAAAATACTGTAGTTATCGGGGAAAGGGCCTGCAATTAAATCAAGGACCATCTCAGTCCTTAGGACTTTCTCCGCGCAGTCTTCGAGGCAAAGCACTGTACTTGTGGGTAGGTATCTCCTGCGCTATCGCCGGGCCGATTCTTTCCAATTCAAACAGTTTCTTGTGTTTCAGTATTTCAAGTGGGCAGATTGAATACCTTCCAAAACCGGAGATGATCGTCACTTCAACAACAATCAAATTCCAGGTACTACGCTTCCAATCTCGACGTCGCTTCACGAAAAGGAACTTTTATATTACGATTTCATATGGAAGCTCTTGCTTGTATCCAGTACATTATACGCATGCTATGGCGATTCTTAGGTCTGCGTTCGTGGCACTATATGGCTAACAGGCTGACCCCCCCCCCCCACCCACCTAAAAAAAATGTCTGCGTATGCTTTGTCAGGGAGCTTCTTGCATTTGCACACATTCGTGTATTGTCTGTAGAACTTGAAACTTTCCGAGTCGGTTGGTTTACAAATTTCGCTTATCTGCTAAATGAAGCCCGAATCTGGTGATTATAAAATCCAGCGCATTCCTAGCCCACACTATACACGAAATTACAACTTCTACACACCTTGAAATTAAATGTTTAATTGAAGGTGGTCCTCGCCATTTTTAGATGCCGAAGATCAAAGACTTGACATGGGCCAAATACCAGATTCTGTACAAACCGAAGTTCAGTGGGGTAGGTGACGCAATTAATTATATTTACAGTTTCTCTTTAACAACTGGCCATGGTAAACTCCTGCAAATTATTTCCAGAGATGTGGCGGATAAAGAGGCCTGTTTGAAAATCTGCATGGATACATATTTTTGTACAGATGTTTTCATTCCAACAGGAGTGGAAGGCTTACAACCTCCCAGCCCCATATGAGAAGGCCTTCCCTGAAACGGGTTTGGTTAAAATCGAGGGGCTCATACCCGGCATGGAATACAACATCTTATCTCTGATTGACGGGGAGCCAAACTTGGAGGCCAAGGTCATCACTAAAGAAGTCAAGATTCCACTTGGGGTACATATCCAACAAAGACTCGCTTTCAAAAGTATTTCCCGAACTATTTTTCCCCAAAATACTCGTGTCTACTTTAAAGCAGATGACAGTTGATAAAGGTGCCATTTTAATGTCCGTTTTTATGCTTTCAGTGAGTCCGCAGCCGTATTCTACCACCAATGGAACTATTTCGCGGTCAGAAACCGAAGGCTCGGTTTGTATAGTTTCGACACTTAGCTTGAATTCAAGCTATCAATTCGAACTCATTAATCACTGGCCGTTCTTCTGTTATTCGTGTACTGATGGTACTCTATATGCGTCCTTTTATTTCAGCGACGATGTGCCACCTCAACCCACAGCGAACTGGATTATCGCTACGGAGAACAGCATTTCATTTAAGGTTTGACCTCTCGCTCTGCTTTGTCTCAGTGCCATTCAATGTTGGTTCATGGCCACTATATATTCAGTTGGCCGCTTGGCTGTCCCCAAATGTGTTCATCAACAACCCGGCAGCTCACGCTCAAAAAGCGTATTTTAGTCTTCGCCTGGCCAGTGGTTTGCGGTGGTGTTCGCGGTCGAGTAAAAAACGTATGCATTGTAATTGTAGCACTTTCTTGATATCGAAAATCACTTTCTTTTCACCTCTAATATCAATCTAAAAATGTTCAACTGGAATTAGCGTCGCGCGGGCGCGTCTCGTCTTAGCCTATCTGGGGCCACGTAGACCATGCCGCCTGTGCTTCTAGCGGCGACTGCCCGCTAGTCCTGTTCGGGATCATTAATCATCATTGGATAACTTGTCGTCACTCTTCACGCAGAATTAGTAATTCTCGATCTCTATTTTGTAGATGCCAAAGAAAGCAGCTGACCCTACGTCGAAGTACCAGATTTTGTACAAAGGCCCACTTGGAGTAAGAACCTAGTATACATACGTTAGTTTTTTTTCCATCTAGCTATACTTATCCTAACTTGGGAATTGACATAAGCGGCATTGTGTTATTGCATCCTGCCCGAATTTGCTTTAAAACTAACTTCACGGATTAACATGGTCAGTTTATGTATTTGTAACAAAATCTGGCTCATTAACCTAAATAAAAGTCCTAGACCCACTTGTATCATGCATCCATCCCTGTTATGCCGCTTGAAATCGACTGGCGATGATAATGCCTGCAACCCGATAGGTGTGGCAGGCTTACAACCACCCAGCCAGCTATGAAGAAGCCTTCCCAGACATGGGTCTGGTTAAAATCGTCGACTTGAAACCAGACACTGAATACAGCATCTTGTGTCTTATTGACGGCGAGCCCCAGGAGAAAGAGGTCAAAGTTATCACGAAGGCTACAAGTCCAAGGGTAAATAAGACCATGCGTCTAGTCTGCAAAGCAATTATTAAAGCAAGTTGTCGGACAATTTGGCTTCAGTTCCAATCTTAGTATATTCTATTTGCTGAAGAGATGTTCCTTGTCTTATCTTTGCAGTGAGCACTCTGGTCTATCGCGGTGAAGGTATTTATGGCGATAGAAGTAAAACTGGTTCAAGGATAAATAACTTGCACTTTTATATCCGTCAAAGATTCTTACATAACTTAATCTTATCTCTACCATAGGATATTACAGGAGATATTTTTGCCTCTAGTGGCTTTGTAGATTACCTTCCCGCTGTCAACTTGATAAAGGTGACTGACAACAGCATCTCATTCAAGGTTTGTATATAGTCTCCTGAACGGCCAGGCATAGCCCCTGTCGCAATATTTGTTCAGGTTAATGAATAATTCTAAATGGAAGTTAAGCAAACTGCCGTCTGTTGTAGGCCACAGAACAGATTAAATATGTTAAATATTTGTCTCAAATTTTTACTTTGCATCCAATATATTCGAACGGCTACTATATTTTAGATGCCGAAGTTCATAGAAGACTCCTCGTGGAAGTATCAGATCCTCTACAAGAACGGCGTGGTTGGCGTGAGTTCACAATCGATGCCCAAAACGAGCTGATTTTGTTTTTTGTTTTTTTATATGTTTGTCTTGGCTAGAACCTAGAGCGTTAATGTCCTCACATTACCAACTTGGGCCAAAACCTCTCGAAACATCACTCCGTGCTGGTATAGGAGCCCCTCGGCCGTTCATACAGTCCATACAACGTCAAGGGAAGCTTACGGATCGGGCGCGCCTTCTTGCGGCAAATATTTACGAAACATTACATTGGGAGAGCCATACGCATTCCCGTCTTTAAAAAGATTAGCGTGCTTTTCGGTACTTGCTAAACAAATTTAGTGGCGAATCCAATAAATGTTCCAGCTGTGGACATGATTATCAATTCGGTTCACAAATTGATCACCGAAATCTTAATGCTCCCCAAATTGCTCCTAAATATAGTTGGCCAGTGTCGAATTGATAGAAAGTAAACCAGAGTGGTACAGGTGCCAGCGATTGCGTACTCAATGTCTTCTTTATTTGATGCTTACACTTAACGTTTCTACCGTCTTCAAATGGCAGAAGTGGAAGGCGTATAATTACCCAGCACTTTATGAGGAGGCCTTCCCCGACCTGGGTCTTGTGGATATCACTGGCCTGGAGCCCAGCACCGAATACAGCATCTTCTGTCTGATTGACGGGGTACCCAAGGGCAAGGAGATCAAGGTCGTCACCAAGCCTACAGTTGACATTTTAGGGGTAAGGATCTTTACTAGAATCCTCGTATGGCGTCCGTATGACGTTCCACCCCTGCCCCCCCCCTTTTCAACCTATGCATACGCTTTAAAAGTTTCGTCTTTCGACGCTCTTTTTTAGATTCTTACCCCCCACATGATAAAAGCGAGACCCCCCCCCCCCTGGTGTCGTATATGCCGGTATCGTAATATGCCTGTATCAGAATCACGAAATTGAAAACTTGGGTGGTTAGCAAACAATTGCATTAACGATGCCGCTCCACCAATCCCTAGTCTGTGCCTTGAATCCTCTACCCCTCTCACCTTAAGGGGCGCACCATTTCATATCAGGTGGGGGGGGGGGGGGCTAGAAAATGTTTTTTTTTTGACTATTTGGGGGAAAAAAATGTTTGCTTTTCAGATGCTACAAAAAAACTTGCTTTCATAATTCCCCCCAAAAAAATTCTTTTGGGTGTCTAAAGAAATAAATAATTTTAATTTGAAAGTCTCCTTCATATTACAGAACGCCTCTCCTTTACCTAATCAGGGGAAATATTTTTCATTTCAGTGAGCGGTTATTTCGACCATTTGAATTGCAGTCCATGGTTTAAAGCGCCCTGGACTTGTTGAACCCGTCCAAATATGGCGGTGGCGGTATAAATCACAAGGACTACACACTGTGGGAAAACCTGCACGGCCATTACTGTGACCGCAGTCTGTCGTACAGATGCTAATCCCAGTAACCTCGAAGTGAATTCCATAGTTCACCCTGCTTTGTCTGAGGACATTAACTGTTCGGCGTGTATTCCCTGGCGTAAGATAACGTACCGATCTGGTGAATATGCCGCAGGACTCCAAAATGTTTAAGATTGATAAATTTGTATGCTGGGACCAAACTGATGAATGTGTTCTTTGCAGTAAAGCCTTCGGTTTACTGAAGCCTACCCTGATGAAGATCAAGGAAACCTTCACAAAGCCAGCGGTTTGTGTTGTTGAATTTACATAAAAATTTGGATCTTGTAGGTTGTAAGCACTTGTTATTTGTTAAGGGATAACTATCTATTTTTTAGGCTTGTTATAAACATAGCCGTTGAATCCCGTAAGTTAGGACTGTCGGTTTAAATCTTTAAATCGGGAAGTAGATCTCCAGTTCAAGACGAGCCTACGAACTAGGGGAGCCCCGCTGACTGTACCGCCAGGTCTATGTCCACCTTTAGTGGTAACTCCTGTTTTACACCACAGGGCAGCGCAGCCTGGGATATTTCAGCCATACCAGAGGTCTCTATGTCCGACAAAGCCGTTGTCCTCGAGAAACGCATGGAACAGCTCATCAAAAGCCTCTTGGACGACAAGATGGTGGGGACGATGATGGATGCCATCAATGAGGCAATCAAAGGCCCCCGGGTCTGTCGGCCCCCATTGGTGGCTCGAAAACACTTGGTCCAGGCACTCCATGCCCCTTCTCTCACCCCATCCCCCCCTAACCACCCCTCCGCTTTGTCGGTGAAAAAGTTATAGTGCGATTATTTATAGCGTATTCAAATTTAATTGAAGTGTATTCATCAATTTCAATCCCTGTAATATCTCTCCGTTGCTGAAAATCGTACACCGGACAACAAGAAGGAATAGTCTGTATGGTAGCAAATAGTACTAGAGATACTGACTCATGAACATTTCGCTTGATATTTCAGTGAGTCTCCAATCTGGAGTCCTGGGAAGTAAGCCTTTCCGGTTTGTTGCAACTTTCTGCTACGCAAGGGAAGTATGAATGTTATCACCCCTGAAACTGTATTTGAGGAATCCTATCCAATCTGTTATTCCGGAGTACTGTTAATATCTAGCCTCATTTGAGACTACATTGGATACTGGTTTGATCGCTATAGGGATGTGAACCGTATAACCCTTCTATGGCGTTTGGATACTTCCAGTACCACTTTGGATCTCGCAGCAAAAGAAACTAGCAGTTCGGCTGACCTACCTTCAGAACCGATCGTATTAGTAACTGACACAATGATCTCCTTCCAGGTGAGACTAGTTTCAATCTCTGAAATGAATATTAAACCAGAACTGATAGCGGTATAAAGCCGTTGCAAATTGTAATTTTGTATACAGTTGATAACTTGCACAATATTTTATTACTTGTACCTAATCTAGCGATAGCTGACGACATTTAACACATGTTTTAAACATTTTTTTTGCAGATAGACACCACCTCTAAATACCAAATATTGTACAAAGAGGGCATCGGCGGGGTAAGCCTTCCTCTATTCTCGGTAAAGCAGTTTCAAAGAGCATATTTATCTAATATCTGCAGAAAAGAAATATATGGAGGACTGGATAGACTTAGCAGCACTAGCCTAGTAAACCTCTTGTAAAAACGTTCAAATTGACAAGCTGCCAACGCAAAAGATTCCAGCGACTTTCAACGTCTACAGGAATGGAAAGCATGCAAACCATCAGCGCTGCTCGAGGAGAAGGACGGATGGGTCACAATGTCTGGCCTCCAGCCGAGCACAGAATACATCCTTATGTCTATAATCGACGGTAAACCACTCGGCAAGGAAATCAAATTCGTCACCAAAGAAGCCTGGAATCCAAGGGTAAATATAATTGATTACACTCGTATTAGCGGTCCGATTTAGGTTTGCGTTGTTGCGGCGAAATGCCAATTCGATTAGAGGATCTCTGTACGGTCTCTTGCTTACATTGCAGTAAGTTCCTGTACCTACATCTTGGAATGTATGCCGACGGGATTGACTGGCACACCGTAAGACTTCCCCGCTAATCACTAACCCGGTGTCCCTACAGGGTGAGTCTATAAATAAATTACAAAAGGTTCTTCAATCCTGGATCTATCGGATTAGGAAGATTTTCCACTTCAGTCCTATATTATAAAGATATCTTCCATCTCTACAGTGACATCGATTTCCCATCCCTTATTGCTGATATGATAACAGACACGAGCATCGCCTTCAAGGTTAGTCCTATTCTGTATCTTACGAAATTTGGAAGTCCTATTCTAATCAAATTATGATTTCATCCATACATGAATATTACGTTTATATATTCAGGATATATGTAGTCGTGAATATGAAATCGTATGATCTTTACCGGTATCGTTTACTTTTACTACTTTAAACAGTGAATCTGAATATTTTTAGAAGCCATTCCCATGGTTATCTTTTAGGTTCCCAAGCTGAATCCCGACGCTGATCAGCTGATCTTGTACAAGGCTGCCATCGGCGGGGTGAGCGACGTCTTCGTTTAGTTACCGTTACTACAGCTCAAATCCAAGCAACCATGTGTATCGAAATTCTAATTTAACGTAGGCTTTTCTGGTTTAAAAACGGTTTCGGTTTCTGAGCCGGCCCGGTAGCCCAATGGGGTAGAGCACTCTCCTTGAGTGTTGTGACCACCTGAGAGCCTAACGGCACGTGGAACGTTCGTGTGAGCCCCGCTGTGGTCAAGTACGGGTCCTTCTTCGCGAAGAGTAGGGGGTTACCCCCGGAGACATGGCTCCACTCTCCCTTCCTTCTTCCATTGACGAGATGTGACCAAAAGTGGTTAAAGCGTCCTGAACATACAACCAATTCGTCGCTTTCCTGTAAATCCAACGCGCCCTGCACCTACACTAACTTACAAACTTTTCCTTCATTTGGCAGAAGTGGAAGGCCTACAACGACCCCGCCCCTTACGACCAGGCTTTCCCTGACATGGGCCTCGTCTCCCTGACGGGCCTGAAGCCAAGCACCGCGTACTCCATCATGCATCTCATCGATGGGGATTCCATGCCCAGCGAGGTTAAAGTGATCACAATGCCACGACGGCCGAAGGTTCGCGCACTTATTCGCTGTTATTCATATTATCTCGCTGTTATTCATATTATCTCACTGTTATCCATATTATCTGTATGTTCACAATAACTGGTTATTTAAAATTTGGGATTCGCACTAAGAATACTTATAACTTCGCTTGATAACTGGCATAACATTGATGAAAACTCAATTTTTAATTTAAAATATTTAATTTTTGTAGAAAATGTGGATTGCGGATTTGTCGGACGCTCACCCTCTTGAGGCTGTGATGTGGTAGCGTCTTCATCCCAAGCAAGGGAGGACGGAACACGGGGAATTACCGCCATGTTAACCACTGTTTAATGTTACCAGTGGATTAAAGCAAATGACGACGATAAACTGTTTTATTATGGCTTACACAAGGCTATACATGGCCTTCAATACATAGTAAACAAGAGTCTTGCACGCCACCCGTTAAATTCTAGTAAGGTACAAATCCATCCGGCTATATGTATATGGCTGGCCTGAGATACACCACAGCAGCCTTACTGAAGGCCAAATTCTTCGCGAAAAACACAAACGGAACAATATTTTTAAACAATCGCCCTAATACCCTTTTTTGGCTCTAAACTTGTTTTCTAATTACGAAGATGAATTTGGGGTAGTGGCTTACCCCCAACACATTCTGAAACGTTTTCACTTAGCATTATGTCGATTATGGTATGGTTATTAATGGCTGTTATATGGTCATTCTTTACTGAACTGTTTCATGCTTCACTTTGGTAGACAGGCATGGATCACTTGGTGCGGACCCACTTTAGACCTCCCCCCCCCCCCCACCCCCCGCCACGAATATAGAAAAATCGCCTGTGTAAAACCAAAACAAACGTACAAAAAGCCCCAAAAATGCATATCCTACAGCGATCTTCATAGGTACGCGTCCTGCGTCATTTGTCGCATAAACGTTTCCGAGGCCTCCTTTCATTCAGCTGTGAGGGGACTTGGTGACTCATTGTAAATACATAGTGAGCGAAATATTTCATTTAAATTAATGCCCTATTGTTCGGATGTCCCATCATTTAAAGCAGCTCTGGGACACTGGGACTTCTGCTGGCGTATCTATCGGAATCCCTGCCATATGACCAATAACACTGACCCACGTGTGCCATTATGAAATTCCATACGTCCGTCACTTGAATACGAGATCGAGTGTGTCTTCAGCGGTCCTCTTTGCCTTGGTCTTACTCCGCCAGGACAATAGGCCTGCGGTGCCCCACCTAGCGGGGACGGTGTAATCCTGTTCTCACGGATGTCCTACAGGCCTGATAACTGCACGTCTCCCAGTAGGGGTCCTTTTAAGCTGCGTCAGGATTAGCGGGCTACGGTCGTGGGTTCAAATCCTGCCACTTGCTGCATCTGCGGTATGCGTCATCCAACCCCATTGCGTTGTTCCTCAATATTTCAGTTTTATCATCAGGGTCAAGTACGTCACTTGTAGTAAGAATAAAGTCGGTGTTTTGGTCCGTAGACTCTCACGGGGGTGTTGTTGTTGGGGTTGTTGTATCGCTGTAGTTACTGTACGTGGTTACGTTCATCACTGCCGTGCTGTTGACGTCCTCGTGGTCGTACCAGGGCCAAGGGTATCCCAGGAAACACATACAAATCAGAGTACCACCCTCTGGGGGAACCACGTTGCAGGCGATTTCCGCGGCTATCCAACAGAATCCCCCGACGATGACGAGGTATGGGAAGAGCTTGCATGTGGCTCCAGCGGCCTGACAAACGGCTACCAGACCGCCGCTCGATACGCCACCATCTCCACGCCGGGCCGAACAGCTCATCATACAGGCGGCCACCGACCCCGCCGCGATCCCCGTGCAGGTGAAGCCCAGGGCGAGGATGAACAAGGGAGTCCCAATTGGCGGGAAGAGCAGGCCTAGGAGTCCGGCGACTGAAAGAAAGCAAACCCTGCAAGGTACCAGAAGAAATAATATGAAGTAAAGTAAACAGACGAACAATGATCAGCGTGAAACTTCCGTATTAATCGCTGAATTCCTTACTTTAATATATATACTGGGCGACGTGTTTCTAAGAAACCATCTTTTTTTAATTATTTTATTAATTATTTTAATACACCTCAGACCATCACCAGCCGGAGACAATACATCATTTACCAGACAGTAAGACCAGAAAACCAAAACACAAAACCGAACAAAAGACAACTACCACAAAGGAGTTTCATCTCTTCCAGATTGTTACGGTATTGCATGAGCGACATGAATGAGTGCGTTATGACGGAATGGTAAGTTAGTGTGAAAGGTTACGCCAGAGCAGTGTGACCAGGCAGAATAACAGAGATGAGCCGGCCGGCGTTGTCTGCATGTACATGTAAAGAAAACTTGTGAATAAGGATTATATATGGAATAAATGCAAGTATCAAAACATGGTGACAGCGGTGGGATTTATAACACCCCACACAAAACAGCTAATTTACTTATTTATCTATCTGCCTCCGAAAATCCAGATTGATATAATTTTTCAAAAACGCTATGAAACCTTCAAATATTTATTTCCGCCCCTTATTCCTCACTTTTCGGCAGCCACCAGAGTGATATTTACATAATTTGTAGCTTCAATGGACCCATAGAATATTAGGGATTTTCTAGGAAACCAACTCCCGATAACCTTCTACTGCTACGAACTCCTACTCGTAACCACTATTTAACGCTACACAAAAATAATAAACGCCGCGAGCAAGACAGTATTAAGCCACAAGAGCCCCCAATCGTGGGGGGGGGGGGGGGTGCGGCTACACCCATATATCATAATAAGAGCGTATGAAATATGGGTGTAGCCGCCCGCCCCCCCCCCCCACCTTCCCGCCCCACCCACCCCACCCACCGACGATTGAGGCTCCTGTGATTTTAGCGTTCACACCGTTAAAACAACATAAGTATGCCAGCCATCAAAACTATTTGCGGCGGAAGCCGAACAGCTGTGCCGTATCGGTGCCGGCTCCTTCCGAACTTCGGTTTCGATCCGGCTGCCCTACCCGATCACTGGGCCACCACCACGCTGGCTCTCAGGATCCAAAGGAAAATCCCCACAGCCCAATCCCCAAACATCACATCGAAAAAAGTATCCGAAACTTTCAGTTTCAGTTTCAGTTTCAGTTTCAGTGGAAACACGCTGATGATAACCGGAATGTTCCCGAGACTGAATTGCGCCCGAAGTTCTGACATGTTTGAATTTGGAAAACACATCCACATCATTTTCCACATAATTAGTATTACCACCAGTGAGTAATCCACTCACTGTCAAGTCGTAGCGATTGGGTTCATGTTTACAACGCCGTATTAATACGCATACATTCGATTTACATGAAACCAAAACCCGCGCTCCGAACTGATCGTTCGACACGAAAAAAACCTAAGCCGGTTTTCTGGAAACCGTGAAACTATCGACAGAGCTGATTTGACGGTTTCGGTTCCGCGAAACTGCCAGTTCGATCAGCACCTACATCATAGTTAATTATAATAAATGTAATGAATAGAGACTTCTGGACAAAAGTACGATACTGATTTATTAACGGACAGTCCCATCGCTGGTAGAAAATGAAACAGACGGAATATTTATGCTTTATAACTTCATAAGCACATGGCCATTGCCAAGATACATGCTGATACCGTAAAAAAATGGAAGTAGCGTTCGCCTTTAGGTGGGCAAACCGTTTCGGTTTCACGTCAGTTTCATGTAAATCGAACACGCCTTAATGGAGTTGGGCCGAGTCTGGAGCCCTCCTTCCCACATTTTTTTGCGCGAGGATGCCTTTTTATTACTAGTTAACTGGCGCTATCTTAAATGTGAACATTGTGATTGACCCTCAATAATACATTGTGATTGACCCTCAATAATACATTGTGATTGACCCTCAATAATACATTGTGATTGACACTCAATAATACATTGTGGACACCTCTGCTGTGGGGAGACAACTAACTTAATTTTAACAGACATTTCTGTGGTTCTTAGGATGTGCACTTCTCACAATATTTCGTAATTTTCTTGTAATAAATAGGAAAATGTGAGTGGTTAGAGCAAATGCAGGATTGGGGCTTCATTCATAACTTAGCTGTGGACATTGTAGCAGAATATTTTAACAATTAAATAGAGGTATGACCAACAATTTTTCTGGTGTCAATAAACCGGTTCTACTGGCCCTTAACTCTGTGCGCAGTAGACGCGTTACCATATATTAAAATGTGCGAATTTTGATGGCGTAATACACAAGATATACATTGTTCGGCCTTCCATACATATATTGGTTGGCGAGTAAGTAGTGCTACTCACATTCTGCATTGACGTTCACTTGCCAACGATGTGGAGACGTCCACGTTTGCAAGTGTTTATCCTTGTTAATTCTCTATCGTGGGTCCTGGTCGCTCACCATACACCATCTACAGTGGCTTCCTCTGCTCTGAACACTTCTACCGCCAGGTAACATATATGGTATATATACAGGCGACAAGACACGCAGTCCTACGCGGATATACTTGTCACTGGACGATAGGCGGCTAGCCGAGTAACCAGAGGTTACAAATAACATCGAAACTGACGCAACTAAAATTTCCCAAACATACTGTGGTGAGTCCAGCTAGGGCTGGCTGGGAGGGGAGGGGGGGGGGGGGGCATGCAGCCGGCATAGGCGGCGCAGGATCCAGACAGCGCGTGGGCTCAGTGCACTACAGTGGGGGGAGCGGGTGGGGAGACAGCTAAGGCTACTGGGCTGGACAGCCACCGAGGTAGCGCCCCACCCCCTCGTCCCGCGGGACTTCCAGGCGAGGTAGGGTCCCGGTCATCGATCCCCCGGCGGCCTGCGTGGTGCGTGGTGCCCGCGTGATGACACTCCACCCTCTCCCTCATACCCGCCTGGCTTGGCCGGTGCTACGGTGTTCAACACGGTCGCCTTCTGACTGGTGTCGCCCTCTAGCGAATATCACTACATGCTACCTGGTTCAACACGGTTAAGCTGGTACCGCCGCTCAAACTCATACAAGTAAGAGCGGGTGTTAGGTATTGCGCGTAGGTCAAGGTCACCGCATCTCTATCTTGCCCGATAGGTGACGCACTACTCCCACGTAACTGGTTCCCCTGTGCGGAGATACAGGATACTCTTTTCACTACTCTACTCAGTGTTAACATGAACGAGCGAATCCAGAATTTAGATCTTTTGTACGGCAAGTACGTGAATGTGCGAAAGGCTCTCGTGAAATTGAACATAGAATCAGAAAGTGAGTACAACCACTTGAGACCAAAGCAGTTGCAGGCCATTTCGGAGGCCTCAAAGGGAGACCACTCACAACTCTCAAACTGTTTATCCTTTTTTTTGGAGTAGCTGTCAAATATGAAGTAATTATGATGGATTGAGCAAATATGTATCAGACAATTGAGAAGAGATATGTAATTTAATATATCATATGTATCAAATCTATAATTAAGAATTTTCAATATTTCATTACATAGATTAGGCATTGAATATTTGCAAGCCCAAGAATGCTTTGCTGTATTATATAAATAAAATTAATACACTGTTTTCCTTTCCATACATTACATTTCATTTATATTTATATTTAAATGATTTACCAAAAAATATTTTCCATATCAATAAGTACCGGTAGAACTTACACATCTTCAATTTTCACATCATCTTTGGTACTAAAGTGCTGCATCAGCGTTGAACTGGACCCTGGGCATAATCTCATGGAACACCAAATGTTGTTACTGCATGATCAAGCAGGTATTCCTCAAGCCCTATGGATAGATGGATTGGTTTTTTAATTAGACTACTCAATTGTGTGCAAGCATAAACTGAACTGGTCCAAAATATATCTTAGGATAATAGGATTATACATTTTAGTGTTAGCATAGTTTTTTTTTACAATGTAGTGTAATTATATATATATAGTTTGTCACGATGTAGCATAAGTGTTTATAGATTGATAAATTTAACACATACAGTTCAGTACATGAACTAAATATTAAAGATGGTACAAGTAATTGCAAGGGCTGGGGTATCATTTTCTTGGGGAGGGGAGGGGAATTGTCAATAGAATATTGATATTATACAGTGCATAATATCATGTGCTGGTACTTGCAGGTTGTCTAAGTGGCATTTGCATTGCTAAAATAAAAATAAAATAAAAATGTGTCTAGAGATATATTTATTTTGGGGGGAGGCTCTGTCAACCAATCTGAGTGTCTATCTGAGCATTTCTAAATGGCATTGCGCACCATTTTCATGCACCAGCATTACTGAAATGTGTGAGACAGGAAAGTGTTATAAACAAAATTGTGAAGGATCTTCATTTGCGTAAGATATTATGCACCTATATTATATAATAAAAATTCAGCAGCATCTTAAAATTGTTTCATGCCCACCTAAACAATGTCCAGGATGTCTCTCCGGGGGAGGGGTAATTCTCAGCCCCTGTCATACACTGCCATAAGGAAAATGTGTCAAAGAGGGGAGTGTTACTTATTTTCCTCAGGTTCTATCCACTGAATAATTTTCTTGTGGGGCTGTGTCAACCTATATTAAATATTAAGAACTCTGCAGCATTTCTAAGTGGCATTCCCAACCATTTCATGCAAGGCCATTAATGAAATATGTCAGAGAGGGGAGTGCTAATAATTTTCTTGTGGGGCTGTGTCAACCGATTACAGGGAATGTTTTAGAAACCTGGTGTATTGAACTTCAATTGTGCAAAATATTATGCATCTATATTAAATATTAAGAACTCTGCAGCATTTCTAAGTGGCATTCCCACCCGTAACATGCACCGCCATTAATGAAATATGTCAGAGAGGGGAGTGCTAATAATTTTCTTGTGGGGCTGTGTCAACTGATTACAGAGAATGTTTTAGAAACCTAGTGTATTGAACTTCAATTGTGCAAAATATTATGCATCTATATTAAATATTAAGAACTCTGCAGCATTTCTAAGTGGCATTCCCACCCATTTCATGCACCGCCATTAATGAAATATTTCAGAGAGGGGAGTGCTAATAATTTTCTTGTGGGGCTGTGCCAACTGATTACAGGGAATGTTGTAGAAACCTAGTGTATTGAACTTCAATTGTGCAAAATATTATGCATTTATATTAAATATTAAGAACTCTGCAGCATTACTAAGTGGCATTCCCACCCATTTCATGCACCGCCATTAGTGAAATATGTCAGAGAGGGGAGTGCTAATAATTTTCTTGTGGGGCTGTGTCAACTGATTACAGGGAATGTTGTAGAAACCTAGTGTATTGAACTTCAATTGTGCAAAATATTATGCATCTATATTAAATATTAAGAACTCTGCAGCATTTCTAAGTGGCATTCCCACCCATTTCATGCACCGCCATTAGTGAAACATGTCAGAGAGGGGAGTGCTAATAATTTTCTTGTGGGGCTGTGTCAACTGATTACAGGGAATATTGTGGAAACCTAGTGTATTGAACTTCAATTGTGCAAAATATTATGCACCTATATTAAATATTGAGAACTCTGCAGCATTTTAAAGTTGTGGCATTTCCACCAACACAATGCTTCTCTGGGCTGTCACGAACTGATATGACATGGATGCGCAAATGTAGTACACAAGTGAGTTTATCCACTTAATCAATGCATATTTATGGCTCATAATCCATACGTATACGTTGGGGAATACGTTTGCCGCCTGACATGTTTGTCTACCTTCAAAATTAGAGAACAGTCTTCACTGACATAACGCCGCGGCCTGGCACCGCTTTAACTGCACACACGAAGGTCAAGGCCGTTAATGGTGGTTAACACCGGGCCCTTGCTGAGCGAGCGAAGTTGGGACCGCGGAACCAGGCTACAACACGGTCGCCTTCTGACTGGTGTCGCCCTCTAGCGAATATCACTACATGCTACCTGGTTCAACACCGTCGCCTTCTCACTGGTATCGCCCTCTAGTGAATATCACTACAAGCTACCTGGTTCAACACGGTCGCCTTCTGATTGGTGTCGCCCTCTAGCGAATATCACTACATGCTACCTGGTTCAACACGGTCGCCTTCTGACTGGTGTCGCCCTCTAGCGAATATCACTACATGCTACCTGGTTCAACACGGTCGCCTTCTGACTAGTAAGATAAGATAAGATAAAGTTTTATTTAACGTCGGTATGTAAAAGTCAACAATAAACATTAGCACACGTGCTATTGACCGACAATGATAAAATGACATGAGCGGATGAGATATATATACATATGACAATGAAAATATAACAATCTTTGCATCTCATAAAACCTTACCCATTAGCTATGTTACATAATGTGCACGAATTACAGTGACACAAGAACACATCCGAGGTTGACAGCGTGGTTTTAAATTGCTTGGCAGATTTGGCTAACTTCGTTTCCTTGTTGAGCATGTTCCATAGCTTGCTACCTTGATACTTCAATGAATTATGGCCATAAGCTGTTGTCTTAACGCGTGGCATACATAAATTTGGCCCATTTTTTAAAATGTAATTGTTTTCCTTCACGTTATACATGTCCTGAAGATAACTAGGCCCAATCTTGTTGATACTCTTGTAAACTTCTAATGATATGCAGCGCAATCGTTCAACATATAGCAATGGTCTACCCGCTCTCTTCCTCAACTCTGCGTATTCTGATCTAAAGTCATTAAACACATACCTCAATGCCCGCTCCTGTATCTTTTCAATCTTACGCATATTTTTCATATCACAAAAATGCCATACAACGGGACAATAATTAAAATGTGAAAGAATAAAAGCATGAAATAACGTATGTGGTGTCGCCCTCTAGCGAATATCACTACATGCTACCTGGTTCAACACCGTCGCCTTCTGACTGGTTTCGCCCTCTAGCGAATATCACTACATCCTACCTGGTTCAACACGGTCGCCTTCTGACTGGTGTCGCCCTCCAGCGAATATCAGTACATGCTACCTGGTTCAACACCGTCGCCCTCTGACTGGTGTCACCCTCTAGTGAATATCACTACATGCTACCTGGTTCAACACGGTCGCCTTCTGAATGGTGTCGCGGTTGCATGAAAATCGCGAATCGGGAAAGAATTGCGCTAGCCGGTCTCTTTTGTCACGCTTGTTTTGTTCGGACTCGGCTTTTTAACGGCGACAAACGGTTGAGTAAACCATGCCGCCGACAAACACTGTCTCCGTGCAGTTCTAACGATATTCTAACGAAAAGTCCAAAGCACAAACCTTAGCGGGGCGAATATGGAAATATCCAACTTTGCCTAGGGCACAGGAGTCTTAGTGGGGTGGGGATGGAAGGGTGGGGGGAGCGGTTTTTATGTGTCCCTTTTTCTAAAAGGTACTGCTGTCCGCCCCCCCACCCCCCCCTCCACTATAGCAGTAATCAACGAATACGCAAAAAGATCGGGTATCCGAGCGGAGTAGTCGGACTGCGCAGAGTGCGTAAGATTGTGGAGATTGTGGTCGGATAGCTCGAGTCGTCACGTGGTACAATTTACTCCCGGACCTTACTCCCCATTCACGAGGATTTCCAACATGGCGTCCAGGCCCCACAATACGTTTGCTATATATAACGTAGTATTACGACTCTGTATACAATATTATAACAAAGATAATACAATAAATAACACGTTACGTATCCGTTGATTATTGCTATGGCATTGTTCAATGGTCTTTACGATTTGTGAAGTTTAACAAGTGCAATATTCACGCGGACCGCGATTATTGCGTTCGGTTTGTCTTGAGCGTAAAATTTCAGTGCGCATGCTCGAAATATCTGCGCCGATGACTCCGTGCGTAAACCCGCGAACTCGCGCCTATATTCGACAGGGTTCTATTTTAGTACAGCTCACGTTTAACAGGGAAGGGCCGGTCATAAGAAGTTTCGAGCTTGATTTTAACTGGCTTGGGTGTAACGTTGCTAGGGTCGTCGGTCGGCATGCAAGTGAATCTCGTTTTAGGTGTGCGATACCTTACGAGCTTGGTCTTGTTGTTATAACAGCGACATTATATATGCGACCTTAATTTGTTCAGTGCGCAGGTCACTCGTTCCTTGCTTGACGAAGCAGAACGCCCGTTTACTTAGGCTATGTTGTCCTACATAATTCACCAAGACTTTAAACAATATCGCGAAGTTTATTTTCAGTAACGCTTTGACTACACATAGATCACAAATATGCATTTAATATGAACGCAAAGATTATGTCTTGGGGCCTTTTGTCATAACTTTATTTGAATGTAGGAGAAAGTGGCACAACATTGACAAAATGTAAAATATACATTAATGATTAGTATGGTGTTGTTATTCATGATGTGTTTTTGCTGGTTAAGGGGACATCTCTGAATATATAAATCTGCAAACAAGTTTTCTTATGTTACTGGTTTACTTATGTGCTAATCGTCATGGATATTTTTCATGTATTGTTATTATCTTGTTTTCTTGCTATTATTCGTTGTATATGCCACATGTAGAGTACTGAGAAAGGTTGCCACACCAATGAATTATGTGCGTCAAGTCACATTGTGTCTGTGCGCCCCGGCTTTGACGTAATGAGTAACAGACTGATTTGGGAGCCTAGAGCAAAATCAACCGTTCCATTCCAGCATGTGATCAATTCATATTTATCACATCATATTGTTTCACTGCTATTCCATGCCACGTTAATTCGCTTTGGTATTGTATGACAGGCGGATTGTGAAAATGCCTCCAGAAGACGAAGCTTAGGGCTTGCAAAGTGAACCATGTCCCAAGGGATGATGGCCAACTTGGAACGGCTTGAACATTGATAATTATCACTAACTTGTCAGCACCTTACATTCGTGTTTTAATGAATTTCACAATAATTTGCGTCACGTGACTGACTCAATTCACCATGTGACCATGAACTGCGAATTGCATTCTTATGCATTACGACAGGTCTGACATTACGTCAAACCTAGAGTGCACATGCGTCCAAGACGCACTACAACGGCCCTTTGTCGCCAAAACTAAGAACAGCCTAAATTTATATCAACATTTTCAGAAAACTCGATTGTTTCGTTCTATAAATTCAGAAACCTGATAAACATCGCCGTTTCGGCTGTGATGTGGCAAACGTGTCTATCCCGGGACACCACATAACTCTGTCTTGGCACCGTTACTTATAACAAAGCCTCGCGAAGCACACAAACTGATGACGTTTACCACTAAAATGAAAACTTGGGGTAAATTGATATTAGGGGCAAAGCTAAGAGAATACTTTGGCAGTCTGGCATGGGTGGAGTGTAGGCCAAAGAAATCTTAAACGATTCAATGATCGATTCTTATTTGTGTTTTGACCTCTTTAGTTTTGGCGGGAAAGAACTCCATAAGTAACTTTAAGGCGTTTGCATGAAACAGGGAGCCATGACCAAAACACCGGGGGCCGGCGCGATAGCTCAATGGGCTCTGGCCACCTGAGAGCCTAACGGCACGTGGATCGGTGATTGGAGCCCTGCTGTGGGCATGTCTGTGTGGTCGCAGGATGAATATCCCATGTCATTCTTCGTAAAGAGTAGGGGGTTACCCCCGGGACATGGGTCCACTTTCCCTTCCTTCTCTCACTGACCCAATATGACAAAATGTGGTTAAAGCGTCCTGAATAATCAACCACCCAACCAACCAACCAAAACCCCACGCCATGAGGTAGCACACCAACAATTGTCATTTCGGGTGACTTATAACATCTACTAGCGTAATTTAATCAAAATTAAGTTGGACAACATGAAGAGGAAATGTTATCAATAAAGAGTTATAAAGCATAAAATCTATTACTAAGCTAAACATTGACATAGGAAAACGAAGCCTAGTGAACGAGGAAACATTACAGCAAGCTTCAGCAACAAGAAACATCCGAATGCCTCAAGAGAAGGCCTACAAATGTCATCTTGAAAACAGGTCAAAAAGAAACAATGTGGTGCTCAAAAATGTCCCAGAAGGTATGGAAGGCAATAGTTGCCAGACATTCGTAGAAGACTTTATAAAGTCAAATCTTGATTTGGAGGTTGAAGTGGAGGCAGCTCACAGAACCCCAGGTCGTCACATAGTAGGTAAAACCCGGGTGATCCATGCCAGGTGTCTGAGAAGGACGGACAGGGATGACATTCTCAAGAATGCCAAAAAGCTGAAAGGCAAGTCATTTGGACAACAAAAGCAGTCAGTGTTCATCTCAGACGACATAGACGAGATATCACGTCAACAGGAACGGGAGATGCGAGTGAAGGTGAAAGAACTTCGACAACAAGGGATGGCAGCATTCATCCCACTCACCATCCCCCGAGTAATCAGATACAGACTGCAGACCGAAGAACAACTACGAACAATGCAGTACAGAGATATAGACAACCACTAGGATAAAGGCCAAGGTCCATCTGGCAGCAAAGAAACAGAAGGAAAATCAAAGTTAAGAGTACTTACATGGAATATTAGTGGATTAAAGAGTAAAGCGAATGACTCCAAATTAAAAGCTTTTTTGAAAAATTATGACATTATAAGTTTACAAGAGACCTGGATAGAAGATGTAGAGAGGTACCAAGATTGGCTAGAAGGTTATTGCGCATTTCCTGTAGCAGGATCCAGATCGAGTAAATATGGCAGATGTTCTGGAGGAATGATTAACTTGTTTAAAAACCATCTCACGAGTGGCATTACTAAAATTAAATCCAAATTTAAGTATGGTAGTCTATTCCTCCTAGATGGTGACAAGTTTGGATGGAAAACGAATGTTCTTGTGGTATTTATTTATATACCCCCTGAAGGATCTAAGATTTACAACGTAACTGATGAAAATCCGTACCATGTACTTTATGATGAACATATTAGAGTCACTTGTCAGCAAAATGTGGAAATATTATGTTGTGGCGATTTCAATACTAGGCGTGGTCAGTTAAATGATTATATTTTAGATGATGATATTGAGATGATTTATGAGGCTGACTGGTATGACAGTGATTCTTTCCAATATGCCAGGGATTCAAAAGACCAGTGCGTAAACAAGTATGGGCAACAATTGATTGATTTATGTACATCTCTGAAGATTCACATTGTAAATGGCAGGAAAGAAAGTGATGCTATGGGAGAATTTACATACTGTACACAAAATGGCAAAAGTATGATTATTGTATTTGCTCTTCAAGCTTTTTTGACATGACAAATGATTTTGAAGTCAAGATTATGGAAGTGACGGATAAAGATAATGAGCATTTCCCTTGTGAATTGAAGATTACATGTGATGTAAAACAAGTGAACAGTCAATATCCAGATATTTTATCCCATACCAGATCTGTAAAGGAAAATGAATTTGAAAAGGTGAGACGGGATGCAGGATGCTGCAAAACATTTAAGGCAGAACTGGCAAGCCCAGATTTGGGGGAAATGCTGACAAAGTTTAGGCAATCTGTGTGTGACTTGGAGATAAACAGAGCAGCAGGGCAACTGGAAACAGCTCTTAAAAGTACTGCGAAAAGCATGGTGAAAAAGACCCAAGAATTATGATGAGAAAGATATTAATAGAGTACCATGGTGGGATAATCATTTGGCAGAAAGCAAGAGACAAAGAGAGGTGGCTCTAGGTAAATATAGAAAACATAGAGACAATGAAATGCTAGAAGAATATCTCAGAAGAAAACGCATGTTTAAGGTGATGTATAGAAATAAAGAACAGAAGTACAAGCATGAACTGAGAGTTAAGGTAAATGATGGTTTAAATGACAGAAAGCAGCTGTGGAATCTGATGAGAAATGTAAATAGAAAGTCGTCAGGCACTGGGAATACAATTACACCAAAGAGGTGGTTTGACTATTATCAAAACCTCTTAAATATTGATGTAGAACTGGATCCAGAAAATGAAGTAGAAGTAGAAAAGTGTATTGAAACACATGATCTTAACTGTGGGAAATGTGATGAAAATAAGCCAGAAATTCTTAATGAACATATTAGAGAGGATGAAATAGTTAAGTGTATTGCGAGTATGCCTACAAGAAAAGCACCAGGCTGCGATGGCCTCATCATAGAACTTCTGCAGGAGGGCAAAGATTTCATTGTGCCTGAGTTAAAATACTTTTTTAACAAAATTTTAGAAAGTGGAATTTATCCAGAAGGATGGTGTAAAGCGATATTGTGTCCGATCTTTAAGGGTGGAAATAAGAATGAAGAAAACAATTACAGAGGAATATCATTGTTATCTGTTATCGGAAAGTTATTTACAAAGATTTTGAATGAAAGATTAGCGAAATGGGCAGCAGAAAATAAACAACAGTATGAGGAGCAAGCAGGCTATAGAAGGGGATATGGGACAGTAGACCAAGTTTTTGTTTTGCAAGCGCTGGCACAAAAGTATTTATCAAAAAAAGAAGGGCCGCTTCTATGCAATGTTTATTGACTTTTCAAAGGCCTTCGACCGGGTTCCACATCAAATGCTTTGGTTTCAGATGCTAAATAGAGGAATACATGGTTGTGTAATAAGCGTGTTAAGATCTATGTACAGCCAACTCCAATCATGTGTACGAGTAAATAGTGGCAGGCTAACAGAATTTTTTAAATGCACAGTTGGCACGCGACAAGGATGTATGTTATCACCATTCTTATTTACATTATATTTAAATGAACTTATTGAGATGATAAATAATAGTGATGGGAAGGGAATCAGTATATATTCAGCAAGTGAACTTCAATGTCTGTTGATCGCGGACGATATTGTAATTTGTGCAGATACAGTTTTTGGTCTGCAGTCACATATTAACACTGTAGAGAAATTCTGTAAAATGTGGGGAATGAAAGTAAATTTCGCTAAGACAAAGGCGGTAGTCTTCAGAAATGGAGGATGTTTGAAGAAGTATGAAAAATGGTATTTGGGAGGCAAGAGAGTAGAAGTCATGTCTGGGTACAAATATTTAGGTTCACTAATAGGTACTACTTTTAAATGGGGACCAGCCCAAAGAATGTTATGCCAGCAGGCACAAAAAGCTATCACTTCTATATACAGGTTAAAGCACCAATGTGGGGATATTAAACCTAGTGTGATGTTAGAATTGTTTGATAAAATGGTATGTCCGATTTTAACGTATGGAGGGGAAATTTGGGGTTTTAAAGAAAGTAAGTACTTAGAAACAGTACAAACCAGGTTTTATAAAAAGATTTTGGGACTCTCTAAGAGCGCTTGTAACGTTGCAGCTCTTGGAGAATGTGGGCGTAGATTATTATGTGTGAAATATCATTTGAAATGTGTTAAATATTGGTTAAAACTGTGCAGCATACCACAGGATAGATTACCTCGAAAATTTTATGATATGTTACTAGAACTGGATATGGCGGGTAGACGAGACTGGGTGACCGAAGTAAAACATATTTTATCAATGTATGGATTTGGGGATATATGGTGTCAACAAGGAGTAGCAGATGAGAATATATTTTTGTTCATGTTCAAGCAAAGACTGGAAGATTGTTACGATCAACACTGGCATAGCGATGTAAATAACTCACCTAAGTTAAGAATATTTAAGCAATTGAAAACATCTCATGGTTTCTCAGAGTACCTTAGTCAAATATCTAATAGTAACCAGCGAATAGCTATGGCAAGATTTCGATGTGGCAGCCATAGACTAAGAATAGAAACCGGACGTTGGATAAATATATTGCGTGAGCATAGAATCTGTCAATTGCGGAGGAGCATTTTCTGTTTAAATGTAATTTATATGAGGATTTGCGAAAAAAGTATATTTGAAACATATTTTGGATAGAAATGTTATTGTGGAAAGGGAAATTGTTAAATTACTAACTAGCAAATCTGTAAGTACTCTATGGGATATTAGTAATTATATATTTTTGGCTGACCAAAAGAGAAGTAAGATTTTGTTTTGTTAGATATTTGAGGGAACCACCACACATATTTTGTAAACATGTTTACAACAGTTAAGTGATATGGGCTGGAGGCCTTAAATCACTGTTTATTTAATTTTTTACTGTATTCATGAATTGTTCTGACGAATAAAGTTATTATTACATTGACATATCAGCTATACATTGTAAATATCTTTTTTCTTCGTAAATTTTCTGCCTCTAAACAGCTTCTCGTTCATTTGTTATACACTAAGGCTTAAAGTGTTCGTGCCACGATTTTGTCTTGCTCAAAGTTTACTTGGTTTAGGGAAGATAAACAGATAACAATTTGTTTTAATGGGAGTTTACATTTTTCATTCCACGGTATCACTATAAACGCGTTCGTCAAAGTAGCAAAAGTGAGATCCGGCGAGTTTAATTCTGGGAGCATTGCATCTGAGCGTCATTTAAAAATTCCCCAATGATGTCACAAGATTGACAGGTGAGTTTTGATGCAGTGCGTATACATCTGTGGTCGAGGGCGTGTATTGTTTTTATGGTTGAGTGCGTTTCGTTGAGTTCAAGCCAATAAGCAGAAAAAATCTGATTCTCAATATAAAAACATATGCCTTTGTGTTCCCCTTTGACGTCACTTTCCTCGCTCCCAGAAGTTAAATTGGTAGGTGCGAAAACAAGTGGAAAAAGTATGCCTTTCTACTATTTGGGGCGTTCTAGCTCGATAATATAAGCGTGGAAACACAGAAGAATAATATGAGCTAAAGTAGTTTTGGCCTGGCACGAACACTTTAATTACATCAATCTCACATATAGAAAATAAAGCCAGATTATCCATGTATGCTAGCATATGTGAACCATCTATCCAAGTGGGATATGACTGAAGCAAACTGCATACATGTATATACTTCTTAAATAGTAACTTAGCCACGCCGGTTAAAATTTAAGTCTTACACAATTTGATCCCACATTTCATGTTAAGTATGTGTAAGTTTATCCTGTGCGAATGCTAAACTGGCACTACCGGTCTATCTGGTGGTTAATGTGAAACTGTCAATAGAATAAAAAATATATTGATCATGTGATGAGTCGTTTGAACGTAATGTGCGCTTAATGTAAGGAAAATGTACATGTCATACGTAGTGCAAATTTGGAATAGAGTATGGGTCATTTTAATGAGTAACGCATATTGTATTGAGTATTACAGGAAAATGCATCTTTCAAAATATTTTCTTGAAAATGTACTTGATACATGGTTTGAGCTTCTAAGTAGATCCATTAACATCTAAATTTATCATGTCATACAATATATTTGATAATAATCCAAATACATTATTCAGCTGCATTGAAAACGTTATTAAATATTTCTTGGGGAAAAATGCTGCATGTAAAGTTTTAATCTTGGATGTCTAGACTTTGCTCGCCATTTAGGTGACACTTATACATATTAGCGAGCGAAGCGAGCTTGTATAGCAACACATGTATATAAAAAAAATGTCCATGCGATCGAAAAACCGTTGACACATGAGCGATAATACCGGTCCCTCAGGCCAATTTTTCGGACTGTGCCGGACTCATTGTTTTTGGCCAACTATGATTGGCTTAAATTTAACCTGAATTATACACTTTCCTAGGTAAAACGGAGTAAGCCCCCAATATTAGATTATTTATCCGAATAATGCAGAAAGAATAGTTGTGAAACCTAATATTACTATAAAACACTAGTTACTAGTTAACCATAAATTAGTACAGACAACTACCGAAAAGTCTATCAAGACACCGGTAAATACATGCAGACACCGAAAAGGACAGAAACGAACCGAAGCGCACCAACACGGAGCACAAACGGACCGAAATTATTTAGTAGACTCTATTCGCCTCATTCACATGTTGGGAATTCTCACGCGAGAACGAGGCTATACCTGCAATTTTGCGCGCGAACGGCTAGTGCATATGATGTGTGGCCCTGGTGAGTGGCACAAGGGCCTTTCTCTCCTACCGTCAATGGTCACTATTAAGTCTGTCAGGTCATTATTGTTCAAACTAATTAACAAATAAGACCTATTTCTCCAGCTGGGGGGTATCCCCGACCAGCAGTGGGATGCTATCACTTCAACAGAGCTTATCTGCTTAGTGGAAGATAGCTAAGGTCCATATGTTGATTTGTCCATTGGAAAGTTAACGGCAAATTAAATCAAACGTTAATGGTGTTTTTATTACAAACTTTGCAGGGAATGGTTGCTGGAGGTACAATATGACGCACTGAAATGAATCGCGTAACGTTGAAGACCGCATAGCTCACTCGGTAGAGCGTTTCCCTTTCGATACTGGGGTCGTGCGTTCAATTCTCGAGGGGTGAAATTATTTTTTTCCCTGCATTTCGTGCAACAGGCACATTCTCCCATAAAACCATAAAAGTGGTCATCACTGTTTTAAGATCAGACCGATTAGTTCATGCAACGGCACAGGCACAGTCAATCAATCGGAATACGTGCATGGAGCTGGGTGGGATGGGGGTGCGGTAGAATTATTGCCACATTGGTCAATTAATGAGATAAAATATGTCTGCATAATTCCATCTACCCAGCACGTATCCAGTTTTATTAAAGTTTCAAATTAATTGAAGCTATATTTAAATGTTTTTGTTAATGTTATTATTAGTATTTATTATAGTGTCCCATATTATAATAGTATTCCTTGTCAAGAACTGGTTTCCCTGCCAGAAAAGTATAGAGTACCATCTGGCATCTTAAACAAATATTTGTGTAGAGTCTATGCAGTCTAAGTCTTGTTTTTGGTATGGAAATCAAACATATCACCAGTGTTTAATTATTGCATATATTGCCAGGATTTCAAAAAATAACCAAATTAACTAATTAGCCGTATGAAATCCCTTTTCCCTGAGCTGACAAAGAATTAAAATTGAAGACTTAGTAGCTCATATTGATAAGCAACAGGAATATGACATCATTTTGATCTGAAAACTATCTGGACCACTGCTAAGCTTACTGAAGTTTTGCTACTTTCAAATAGAGATATGTCAGGTATATAATAAACAGGGGTTTAGCATGTAAGAGTGTCTAAATAGGCAACTGACATACAGTCAGCTATTTATTTCCTTTTTTCTATATCTTTACTTTCTAAAGGCATCTTTTTGTGGGGGTTACTGGTATTACATTGGTGGCAAATTGTATTCCAGAAGGATAATAAATACTTCTGGCATGGTGTAGATGTTCAAGAGGCTTACTCAAGGTGTACATATATAGCAACTGTTCAGTATATGTTCTCATCAACTGGTCACAGCAGGTACTGAAAATATGTTTTTCATGAAGAAGGAAAAATAATTTGAATGGAAGTGATATAATAAAGTCCTTCTAATATAAATAGAAATATTTATGAACATGTTGGCAACAACCATTTTTTAGCCACATCGGGGCACTTTCTGCGAAAGGGTGTAGATTTCTTATGAACTTTATCAACATTTGAGCATTATCATAGATTTTACCTGTTACATAGATATCATAAAGTAAGCTATAGATTTATGGCCACTTGATTTTAAAACATCTACTATTTCCTAGTTCTGACATCTTTTGCCTGCTTTTGACACCCCAGGACAATTAAGATTTATTTATAACCATAGATCTATTACTCATCTGTGGTTTGAAAAAAATATTCAGTGCTATTATTGTTATGTTTCAGATTAATTTAATCTATATATCTTATATATTTTAATTAATGCCATTGTTACTATTTTTAATCAAATGCAGAATGTATATATTTTATTCATCTTGAACCAATATTATAATTTTAATATTGTCCCAATATAATAATGTTTAATGTAAAATGTCAAAAACTGGTTGTCCCTGCCAGACAAATATTGATCTGGATTACCATTGCAAAACAATACAGGACCTACAAGTGTTTTCATATCCAGTCTATTTGGGCATAGAAATTAGACATATCACCAACTATTTTATTAAAAAAATAGCTAGGATGTCAAAAATTCAACACATACTGAATGAAATCTATTTTTCCTAAACTCAACAACCTGTCTAACAATGTCTGGATTTGAGGATATTTACAAACAAAAATGGTGGGACTTTGTATTGTCAACATCTCCTGGCTGACCAAACATTACAACCTAATCAAAAAGGCAACCATATAGAAAACAGTTTCATTAGCTCATATCGATAAGCAACACAAATATGACATCATTTTGAGGACCTGCATACTGTCTGGACCACTACATGTACTACTTTAAACTATAGGTATTCTGGGTAAACATATTAAACAGGAGTTCAACAAGTGAAGGGGATTCAATAGGCAACTACCCTAAACTGCCTATTTGAAGCCGCATACATATTAGAAGCCGCACCCCAACTTTGGTCTCAAAACCGGGTTGGCAGGCACCCAGAACCATTACCGATACTACCGGTATGTTTACTAAATTGCATGCATTTTATGGGTGGAAAATTGCTATAAATCTATGACCAGCGTTAAACTTGGCTTAGGATATCTCATTAACCTATTTATAATATGTAAAGAACAAAAACTAACAGAAAAATTAAATAAGGAATAATTAGCATAAAATAATATCCAAACAACAGAAAAATAAAGAAAGAATAATTATCATAAAATAATATCATGAATTATTGGCCCAATTAATTAATTATTCTTGAATTTCTCTGTATATGATACTACGACCATATATTAATGCTAAACAACTAAGCCATCCATCTTATTTAAGTAAAACACATATATATATAAAACATTATTTCCATAGACAGATAAGATATTTCAGTATAATTAGGCAGCTTTAAAAATATAAACTAGAGCGACTTAATTCAGCTGATACAGCAGCTATAATTAATCACAACTGCTGCAGTTGATATAGTAGTTTCAAGAACTACATTATTATTAAATTTGTTTTATTTATTTATTTTTGTTTCTTCCTCGACTTGTATGTCAGACAAATTTGTGTACACTTGACTTGGGTTTAAATAAATGATATTTGACTTGACTGACTTGACTTGGGTGAGCTCGCAACTTAGGCAATTCCTATTCATATGAAGTTCATAATGAGTAACGCATTGTATTGAGTATTAATTCTATGGAATTGCATGAAATAAGAAGAGATTTGGTTATCGAATAAAGGGTGTTGACAGCGTGTTTGGTCGCAACGCAGATGTATGAGCGGGCGATAATGGAGGAAGACGACAACTTTAAGCACGTTTGGCAGGTTATACACCTTATTACAATTTATATAGATAGATTATTCAGAGTTAATTTCACTCCGTGCCTTCTTGGATAATATAGTAGCCAGGTTTATGTAAAATAAGGGTGAAACGCGTGTTTTTACAGCTCTCCGGGGCGGGGAAATGGTCCTCAGCCTACGGACCTGCACCACCCAACGGGGTATTGTCACACACATTGAGGCGGGGTTCGTTAGTCTCCTGCAGCGACACCTACTTTTTTACGGCGGTAAGACAAAGACATTCCCCCATCGCGGAGTGACGCAACGAGCCGTGGGGGGATGGGGGGGGGGACGTACAGAGTAGCTAATGGCATCACATTGTTATACTTGACGATAGGGGGCGTTTTCGATTATGCGCGCGGAGTACTCCGGCCACAAGGATTTGTAAATCAAACGACGCGAGTCGCGCTCCGAGCGGTGTGTCACATGACCTATTTCACCGCGTCGCGTACTCCCCGTCGAGGACAGGGGCACAAGGATATCCAAAGTGGAAAGAATACGTTATATGCGTATTATAACACTATTAATCACTATTTTGCTGTTCTAGTGACAATATTGTATTACAAAGAAGAAGCAATATTAGATTTACAAAGTTTTTGTTGGTTGTTAATATGTTGCTGTCAGTTAAAACAACTGGATTAAACTGGCAGGGGCCACTGCCGATTGCGGCGTCTGCGGCTAGTGCAGTGCCAAATCAGTTTCATTGAAGGTGGGGGGGGGGGCAAATCGCTGAGCGTTAGCGTGCTCAACTTCAGGACCCTGAGCATATCGTCTTCATCGCCGACCGAACTGTCTTCTCCCAATAATTCGCTTAAACAAAACCCAAGTGCCAAGTTATCCCCTGCCATGGCAGCCATGTTGTGGTCGGATAACTCGGATTTCCCGTTTGGTTTCAGTAAGTGTGGAAATGCAAATGCGCATGCGCAAAACATCCGCTCAGGGCACGCGAACGGGATAATCGAAAACACCCAGGATGAACTTACTAATATGTGACTTGATCACGTGACCGGTCATGGCCTACAGAAGGCGGGCGTGAGTGGTGTACGACACAGTTTGCTCTTGGCTGCTGTCTGTGTGGTACGTCACATTTTGACATATGAGTTGCATTTAGAAATTCTTAACACACCCAAATGTTTATCTTTAATGGTTGAATGAATGAGTTTATTGCAGAAAACGGCCACCGGCCAAAGTGCATACATAGTGATATTCTGTTGTGTGTGCTCATTGTGGGTAGGCTATAGAACAAATATAATATAGATATACGTCAGTTAGCTTCCCTGAATTTAAAAATATTATAAACAAAAGCAGCCAGTTGACAAATTAATACTTCGTCTCTTGTCGACATAATTTTAACAAAGGAAAAACTTAAATCACACGCTCTAACGGTTTGAAGATTTAAAGGTAAATATCTTAAAAGATTTGAAAGAATGTTTATCTTTAGCAAGCTATAATTAGGGAAAATCTAGATTGGTCGACTGGACGAGCGCGTAGGTGGAGAGCAAAAGGTGCACATGTCTATATTAGCATATATGTCGATGTTTTGACGTTGGTGACGTATGTGGTTATTATTTTGAGTAATTAATGGTGAAGATGTGTGTACCTGATTGAAAGCCCAGGTTATGTAGTACAGCAAGCAGTAACAGATTTCGTCCTTATATGATATTTAAGTTAGTGTTCAATATGAGGTTTTTAATATGAAAAAATTGGGATAGATCTATATTTGCATATAATATATTTTATATCCATTGTTTAACAGTCATACATATGATACCCTTATTTTGACATCTCGCATCGTTTGCATAACTTAGAAGACTTATAACACTTAAGTACTATATTATTGTGACATCTCATATATGTTGATCCAAATGTTATAATTCTAAGCTATATTTATTTTGATCACAACCCACATTTTTGCTCTCCTCCAAAATATCCCTCTCCCACATTTTTGTATCCATTATTTCCATGCAATGACATACATGTTACATTTACTTTGCCGCATTTGAAATGTTTACCCCCAGCGCATACATCACATATTTCTCTGGAGAACATCTCACACTTTACCTCAATATTACACATTTAATAATTATTTTGACATACCATTTTTTTTACATTTAGTGTTTTTTTATATTTTCTATTCATTTTTAAGATCTGAAAAAGATATGCCCCTAGGGGAGTTCATTGACAGTGGGTGGGTGGTGGGGGGTGGGGGGGTGGTCATCGACATGAGCTGGGACAACTGATCCTCCAGCATTCGCGTAATGCTCTGAATGTTATGTATCTGATTTTTATTTTTATGTCAACTTGGAAGTTAAAATATTAAGCGCTGAAAAAGGAGTTTGAAAAATGAAATAGTTTATTTTGACAACAAAGTTTGATTGGTCTTATGCATGCTATGGTCCCTATAATTTATAACTTTCATCCATAACTTTCTTCTTTCACGCAATTTTATTGTTAAACCATCAATGTGCATTCTATTCGGAAACAGGTGGCTTACCAACAATTAATGAACCCGGATCTGGGCTTGGTATAAAGGCAGCAGAAATTCAGTGAAAGCTATGATGACAGCATCACCAGTGTAAGTGCATCAATGTATCTATATTGTTGGCAATGGGCCAAGAGAAACACCATCCCTATAAAATACATGTAGCTGTTATGCCTCTCGCTTCACCTATCAATGCCATGAAGGCATCAACTTTCAATATATTCACAACCCTCTCCATTACTCTTCTATCAGCAATTATCCTTCTTAGCCTGTCACAAGGTTGATTTAAAACCTTTCCATTAAGGTAAAGACTAGACTATCACGAAATACGAGGTAAACACAAATCCCCTACTGTGCATTATTTATGATAATTAACACCAGATTCTTCATGTTATGAAAACTAATATTGCCTTTTATTTCTTGCAGACCAATTTTCGGCTGATAACTGAACTATTTCCTGAAGCCAAGGCATACCAATGTAAAGTCAGGAATAAGAGAGTATCGTGTCTCCATTGGTGAGTACACAGTTAACTGCATCTGCAGTGCTAGTAAACCATCCTAGTTTGAGCTTCATTCGCTTCAAACACAGCTATTTTTCTATGACATAAGGCTAGCTGCTAGTATAACAAAGTAAGCAACTAGCCAATAATGATAACAGGTTGACAATTAGACATGAAAGACAAGTTTACATACAAAGGAACAAGGGATATATGTTTAAGCTTGGTGACAAGCTGCATGTTGGTGACAACATGTTGTCTCTAATGTACTTGCATCCCATATGATGCTCATATACTGACGCCTAATTGTTCTCCCCATGCAGTGAAATATCGGAGCTGTGCTCGAGGAACACCACTTTCTCGTCAGCTGCAAGTGGATGTCCCTTGATCGAGATTTGGCACAAGCTATGTTATATCGAACCAGCCTTGAATGCTCCAGCGCACTGGTCCAGCGTCTGACCTGTATGTGATAAATGCAACGTATCTGGGAATAGCGGCAAGTCGGCGTTTCACATATACCTAGGGTCAATACTAATGGCCATAACCTGTACATTATGCTCATTATAGTAGAGAGGTCGGGACCCAAAGAAGTCATGTAGGACAGGTTACTTGATGTGTGTATAGATTATTAAGCATTAAAATACCAAGAAGTAATTACCCAGGTTACATTTAAGCTAACGGTATAAAGATTTTTATATTGCAGACCAAACAGAAATGCGATGTACACATTTTCTACCACTTTGATGACACACATTAATAAATCATTGAAAACCTGTGTTTCAGCAGTACGTTTTTCTTTTATTTCTTTCAGTAGTTTCTCATTTTTCACTCTTAAAAGAATTGCCACAAAGTGTTGCATTAAGTAAATATTTTATCTCCTTCGTGAGATTCTTACCTTGGGCCTGGTGAAAAGGTTATCCCAAACGCTGCTTTGAGGGGAAACTGCTCCCCGGCGGGCAACTATCAATCCATCTAGTTGTTATGTGATGACAGTCCGCTTGACATCGACTAGTTTGCAATTGTCCAGCTCCACGTTGATGGCATCCTCACTAAATGCCACTACCATTCCCCTCGTTGATTACTGTCACATTGGCCTTCCGGCGCAGGATGCTTGGTATAAGGGCCTGCCGGAGGTAATGTGCCTCACCTAAAAGTCAGGAACAATAGCATTAACAGTGGCATACATATGCGCCATGAAAACAAACCTTCAGTGAAATCAAATTATACATATGGTTGATATATTGTCGCCATTAAATTTTACAATACGTAACCATTGTCAGGGTGGGAGGGGGATTTTGATCTTGAAAATCTGTATTGAAAGCAGGTTAACTATGTGTCAGCATGAGAAATATAGAGGTGCATTTTAAAAATAGCTAATTTCAAGAGTAATTTGATGAAATAACCATGATTGTGCTTATAATAATTGTAGGTGTGCATTCACTATACACTCTCGATCTGACCATGTATTAATGTATCAAGCCATAAATTTCCTTTAATATTTATCATACATTAATTTGATTAGGTTTTCAATGACACATATGAGGTGGTAAAAAGCAGAAACAAAAATATTGACTTTATAAGATTATAGTAATTTTTATAGTGTGCCAGCACAAAGTTGTAAGCTTACATCTAAGTTAACTAGAGACTTAAAAATGAAATAATAAAAAGAATAATTAGCAAAAAAAGATGAAAATGTCTCAATTCAAAGCACTCAAAAACTAGTTTCATTTGTAATTTTTATCAATTCAGAATGGATCTGTATATTCTGAGCAAATTAAAAAATCCTATTTATTTAGCTGACCATGTGGCTTCCACGCCTGTTTGTTTGTTTACATACCTTTAATCCGAACCACGAATGGACGGTAACTGCTTGCTTCAAACCAAGGATTTCTATGCCTGTTGAAGCAAGTGATGGGACTTTCCTTCCTTGCTTAGTTATTATCCTTCCTAAATGCACCAATAATGTTGTCTTTCCTGTACCGGCACGGCCGCCAATAGATAAGTTGTGGCCACTTTTTGCCAGCTCTGTTGCATACTGCTCCATTGTTCTCATCGCAGCCGAAAAATATTGTCCAATAGGATAGCTGATATTCGTCACGTGAATCCTTTCAGCGCGTCATATGCTCGTTTTATGCAGCTAGGGATGCCACTTTGTTGGAAACGCAGCGGGGATACACCTCGCAAAGAAGCAGAATCCATAACAGATAATGTGGCGATCACGGTATGAGGCAGAATGGGCTGTGACCCCCCCCCCCCCACCCCCAAATAGGACAAGGGACAGCAGACCAATTAGCGCGGTCTCGCATGAAAATGCGCGTGAAATCTCGCGTGAGTCGACATTTTGTCTCACAGTCGGCCTGTGTCGGCTCAAATTTGTGGGATATTGCTTGATTACGGTGTGGTGAAGGTAGGACAGTCATCTTTCAATTGAGTTCGAGCAAGCTTATTACCTGATTGATCAAAATGCGCCATTTGAGAGCCTGCCCACGGACGAAAAAGGTGAGGTATTGGGGTCTGAAGCGGGTGCCTGTCTAGGCGCTTGGGCTGGAGTTGGATACCTTCTTGTTCTATGTAGGCGGTGCGCGACTCCCCCGCTGACAAGATCCTAGTTCACGCGGAAAGCGAGTTAAAAAATATAGGGGGGCTTTCATGTCAATTGACCCTTGCTGCATGCCGCAGAAAATACCCCACTTTTTTCAACTATACTCGCCCCAAAAGACCCTCCTTTTTCACATGTACTTGCTCCAGAACACGCACACCCTATTGCCTGAAATCGGCCATTTTATTACTGAAATCACCTTAGAGCTATTTCGCAGCGAACCCGCAGCAGTGTCTTCCATTAGATTTCACGCGTTGGGCGAGTCACACAGTTTGTGTTTGCAGGCACAGCCTCGCTTTGGCGTCAATATGGCGATTCCGTGAATAAGGCGAATGGTGCTCCGTTTGTCGTAGAATTGTAAACATCGATGATTTGGCTCAAAATACAACGCTTCCAACAGTCTCATCTAACGGACCACGTGCATTATGGAGAGATAAATGTCTTATCTTTAATTATATTATGATTTTATAGTTAGCCGTGCTTGTATCAAAGCAAACAAAAAATAGTTTGACACCCACTCGATTCTTCACGCACAAACCGCGCAGCTGGCCGGTTCCCAACACTCAAACGTTGACTACAATGAGTGCGTGTCTCGCAGTTGCAGCAAGGCACCAGCATGATGCGCACTCGTTCTAAGAGCACGTGTTTTTTTGTTGGTCCCCAAAGGACCTAAACCGGAAAAGGAACCCGCGAGAACTGTACAACCCTATTGGAATGTAAGCATAGACAATTATAACGTCTTTATTGAGATCCATTACATCCTTATCAGCTCTAAAGTACATTCCATAATCTGTTCGAGTTAGGAGACGTAAACTCTTACTTAATCTTTTACTCACAAACACAGACAGTCCTCCGGGAGTCCTACTGTACTTAGCCCTCCTTTTTCCGTGCATCAAGCATTGAAAACTGCTGCACGAAGACTCTTTGAGTTCGCTGCCGATTTAGGTAACACCTGTCCTTCTTAGTGATAACAGAGGAGGACGCGGGAGGCGAGGGTGTGTTTAGGGGGAGGAGGAGGGGGGAGTGGAGGGGCGGATATCAGGCAATTACCCTCGGAACGAAAAGCATCACTACACAAGCCCTGGTCGCGAGGCGGAGCTCCGATAACAGCGTGAGGCGGTCCTCCGATAACAGCGAGAGGCGGTGCTCCTATAACAGCGAGAGGCGGTGCTCCTATAACAGCGAGAGGCGGTGCTCCTATAACAGCGAGAGGCGGTGCTCCTATAACAGCGAGAGGCGGTGCTCCTATAACAGCGAGAGGCGGTGCTCCTATAACAGCGAGAGGCGGTGCTCCGATAACAGCGAGAGGCGGTGCTCCTATAACAGCGAGAGGCGGTGCTCCTATAACAGCGAGAGGCGGTGCTCCTATAACAGCGTGAAGCGGTGCTCCGATAACAGCGAGAGGCGGTGCTCCGATAACAGCGAGAGGCGGTGCTCCTATAACAGCGAGAGGCGGTGCTCCTATAACAGCGAGAGGCGGTGCTCCTATAACAGCGAGAGGCGGTGCTCCGATAACAGCGAGAGGCGGTGCTCCTATAACAGCGAGAGGCGGTGCTCCTATAACAGCGAGAGGCGGTGCTCCTATAACAGCGAGAGGCGGTGCTCCTATAACAGCGAGAGGCGGTGCTCCTATAACAGCGAGAGGCGGTGCTCCTATAACAGCGAGAGGCGGTGCTCCGATAACAGCGAGAGGCGGTGCTCCTATAACAGCGAGAGGCGGTGCTCCTATAACAGCGAGAGGCGGTGCTCCTATAACAGCGAGGGGCGGTGCTCCTATAACAGCGAGAGGCGGTGCTCCTATAACAGCGAGAGGCGGTGCTCCTATAACAGCGAGAGGCGGTGCTCCTATAACAGCGTGAAACGGTGCTCCTATAACAGCGAGAGGCGGTGCTCCTATAACAGCGAGAGGCGGTGCTCCTATAACAGCGAGAGGCGGTGCTCCTATAACAGCGAGAGGCGGTGCTCCTATAACAGCGAGAGGCGGTGCTCCTATAACAGCGAGAGGCGGTGCTCCTATAACATCGAGAGGCGGTGCTCCTATAACAGCGAGAGGCGGTGCTCCTATAACAGCGAGAGGCGGTGCTCCTATAACAGCGAGAGGCGGTGCTCCTATAACAGCGAGAGGCGGTGCTCCTATAACAGCGTGAAGCGGTGCTCCTATAACAGCGAGAGGCGGTGCTCCTATAACAGCGAGAGGCGGTGCTCCTATAACAGCGAGAGGCGGTGCTCCTATAACAGCGAGAGGCGGTGCTCCTATAACAGCGAGAGGCGGTGCTCCTATAACAGCGAGAGGCGGTGCTCCTATAACAGCGAGAGGCGGTGCTCCTATAACAGCGAGAGGCGGTGCTCCTATAACAGCGAGAGGCGGTGCTCCGATAACAGCGAGAGGCGGTGCTCCTATAACAGCGAGAGGCGGTGCTCCTATAACAGCGAGAGGCGGTGCTCCTATAACAGCGAGAGGCGGTGCTCCTATAACAGCGAGAGGCGGTGCTCCTATAACAGCGAGAGGCGGTGCTCCTATAACAGCGAGAGGCGGTGCTCCTATAACAGCGAGAGGCGGTGCTCCTATAACAGCGAGAGGCGGTGCTCCGATAACAGCGAGAGGCGGTGCTCCTATAACAGCGAGAGGCGGTGCTCCTATAACAGCGAGAGGCGGTGCTCCGATAACAGCGAGAGGCGGTGCTCCTATAACAGCGAGAGGCGGTGCTCCTATAACAGCGAGAGGCGGTGCTCCTATAACAGCGTGTGAGGCGTCATACTATACTAATAAGGCGTCTGTTGTTTTGCGTCACAGCGTGCCACGACAACTGAGACTCCGGCATTAACGACCGCGACCATGTAACCAGGGCTCCCTACCCCCCCCCCCCCAACCTCAAACTTAGTTCGGGCTTGCTATCAGTTGCGCGTCACTAGTCTACATTTTCTTATAAAGCCCCGGCGCGATTAGACCATCTTATGTTACCAAATATCTCTTTACCCGATGATAATATTTCTGCTTTCAAAGTTAGCCGTTAGATTGCGCCAATGATGTTGGAGAGAGGGGGAGGGGGAGTCGTGTGGAGGTGGGGGGGGGGGGGGTGGCTACTACGGGCGGAATGGTCCAACGATGTCTGGGAGTAACACGGTCGGTCTAGCCACCCCGATGTTTACCACGATATCGGCGCCTCGTGTAATCGGAACAACAAATGGACATCATCTCGCGTTGTTTAGCATGCAGACCGAGACGTCACGGGTTCAAACACCGACTGCGTCTGCCGCAGTGTCATTTACGGTATTTATTGTTATCGCCCAACAGAAATTATGCGGCAAGTCAAAAGATACATAGTAACATATAACAAATTTACAGTGGATACACTGTAGCAATATGTACAATATGTACCGGGAGAAAGCCGTTTAATGTAAATCTGCCTGGTAATGTATTCACCTGAAACATTTCTCTTGGTAAAAATATATTCTCTAATTATCACCCACTTGCAATCTGTCATTCTCCAGTATAGAACTGAACTGTCAAGTCTTGTCGCGTCTTTCTCTGTTCACTCTTCCATACTAATAGACATATTGGCTAGATGCCAATGCAGTATTTTACATTGGATAGTAAACACATAGTCATATGATATACATGTAATCACACACGTAAATTTAATGGGAGATACGTGTGAACATGTGTCGGAGGACTAGTGGGGCGGGGTTGGAGGAGAGGGGCTTAATGGAATTATGGAGGGTATGAGGTGAGAGGAAGGGGGTGGGGGTCATGTGGTCTTCATGCTGGGTTGTGAGGTGTTACCGAATCAAACCTAATAGTTTTGAAATTCGCGTCTAATTCACATAATTCACAAGTTTATTTATACGAACTGCTCGTGCTGTAGAGGTTTCGCGAGCGCAAAAGGGTTAATTTGAAATCTTCCAGGTTCGGATTTCTCTGCCGTTACATTAGACTTCCGAGAGAGCTACTCCGAGTGTTTGCGTACATTTGAGAGGTGCGTAAGAAAATTCTGGGATGCTAGCACATGCTCTGTGTAAGATAATCCAAAGACTAGCATAAAAGTTTTCAAGGCATTCGTTGTCTCCGGTATTTTTATTAAATAATTTTCTAAAGAATACTTTCGTCCCAGTAAAATGTTGGGACTTGGTAGAACAGTGATATATTGTCCCGACCGAGTCGTTACAAAAAGGGGCAGTCAGGTTCAGTTATGAATCTGCATTGGTTTAAATAGAAGCCTGCCTGCCTCCTTCGTATTTGGCATAGCTAAAGTTCATCGTACGAACCATCGCAAAGAGCAAGCGACATTGTATATTATGTATGAATTGTATGTATGGCAAGTTCTAGTTCCGGGAGATTATCATCGAATGCATTTGACTTGATATCGGAACATGTTTTTGGCTCCGGCGGAAGGTTCAACCGTGAAATTGATTTTTTTTTTTTCGGGCATCGCGATGGAGAGTCCTTGCGTCCCAGTACCATGTATTCTTTGTTGGAACGGTCTGCCACCCTTCTCTGTGAGCTGCACTCAACTTCTCGGGTAACCGTATCAGCGGTGTTACCACAGGGGTTGAATCACTTTCCCGGTGCCGTCAATAGACCGTTCCAGGGAAAATTCTGCCATGTGCGGGTTTTGGTAACCCTAGCTACAGCGCTCGAGTTTAGATTGATAGCTGCGTAATACCCAATGTTCTATGAAAGTTTAACAGGGTGTTTTGTGAAAAGAAACGCCAAAAACACTTTAGTTTGTATAGATTAATATCTTGACTATCAAGTGATACTACTGTAAGATTGAGGCATGATAAAAGCAAAAAAAACAGCTGATGTAAATGCCAACCGGCAAATGCAAATGAGTTTCACTGCGCTCTGCGTATCAGTAAAGCGGTCATATTCCCGGTTTGCTGATATCCTTCAGGGCGAAAATAATGATCTTTCTGAAATTATTTTGTCTGGAGACACTAAACATCACGAATATATATTTCAGAGAATACATATATGATATGTGTCTGTTATAATCTGTTATAAAGCCATGATATGGCCGGTATACACTGTCTTTTCAACGCGAATCTGAGTGCACTCGAATGTCCACGCGTGACCGGCCTGCAGTGATGTAAACACAGATAGGACTGTAAAAACTGTTCTTAAGATAGAGAAATATAAGCTGTGATTTCATTATATTCAAATGAAACTTACTGGCGACATTCTTGTTTGTTATGTGAATAACAATGCCATAGAACTAACATACCGCTGACAACAGAAATGGAGCATTTGTGCAACAAAATTATTATGTTTTGACTAGGAGTGGCGATTATTCCTCGCACATGATTAAGCATATGCAAGATGCATAACGCAAGATGCATCTTTAAGTAATAAATAACATTTTGGGGCAACGACATTTTAATGTCACAGTATAGCCTACACAGGGAGAATGAAAAATCCGGGGATTCCTTAAAGCGTGGCAAACCGTGAAAGTAAAGAAAAACAACATATATTCACTTCGGTGTACCGTTACATTGAAAGTTAACCGCTATTATTTTATATCCACCACGTGTGTTCTGAATGTTCTTTTGATTTTCTGAATTTCGAAAGTGCTGCAATTATATTGAATATACTTTCTTGATCACAACGAGCTGGTGAGGCGAAAACGAAAATACACCTTTCGTGCGTACGGCACGTGTCGCGTGCAAATACGACCCAGTTCACATATCCTAGCGCCTGCTCGCAAAATCCGCACACCAAAAAATGGAAAAGGCGGTAATTAAACCATGCATATGTATCCTATTCGGCCTCCTCAGTCTGTGCGATGTTTTCAGGTTTGATGACAGCCGTTCTTGTCGTGATGACGAAAACATTTATGACAGTGGTGCGACAAAATGTGTAGACGTCATACCGTTAACATCTGTCCAGCCTGTCATGATATCCGTATACCGTATTAGTAACACAACTTCCGGTGTCATGCTGCGATCTATTATACCCGTGGAGGTGTCGCGCAAGGAACGGATCCGCGATTTTAACGGCTCCATCACCTGGCGTAGATTTACCGTGGAGGAGAATCCACGCTAACACAGCCTGTGCCCGGTGAGTCTCCATGAACGGTATGCATAAGAACGGCGACGGATTGGCGTGGGTTGATTAACCGCCCCCCCCCCCCCCCCCCACCACCCCGGTACCGCTCGAGGCTGTATTCGTAAACCACACTTGGCTTACGCAAAAGCTGTGCATTTTCGTCGTAACCGCAACCGCACCAGCTCATTAGCTTGATTCACGGATTCGCCTTATTGACGCCAAACAAACGAGTCTGTGCCTGCAAAGCATAAACTGTGTGACTCGCTGAACGCGTACAATTCTACTGGAGGACACTGCTACAGGTTGGCTGCGAAATAGCTTCCGCGTGTTTTCACTAATGACATGACTATTTCAGGCAGGATGAAAGTGTGTTATGGGGCAAGTACAAAAAGAGGGTTTTTTGGAGCGAGTATATTTGAAAAACATTATATTTTTTTTAACTCCTTTCCATGTTAGCCATGATTATTGTGCTATAACATGTCAATCTATTGAAGTACTATTGTTTCTTTTATTATGAGTATTTTTATTGAGTATTGTGGGGTGTTTCCCCTCCCGTAACTTTGGGATTCTGCTCTCCCATAACTTAGGGGATCTCCCCTACCCCAAAACTGTTCTTCTTCCTTCAAATTGAAAGGGTTCTTCTCTGTAGTAGCGCAATGGTCTGTCAACCACGCGGTAAATTTATTATAAAGACTGTGTTGAAGTTGTTATATAGTTTGTATTGACGCAATGGCGGGTCATCCACGCGGTAATGTAATTATAATGACTGCGTTAAACTTGTTATGCAGTTTATATTGGCGCATTGACCTGTCAACCACGCCGTAATATATTAATAAAGATGTTAAAACTGTTTTTAAACAGATTTTTTGCGTCATTTCGTTGAGTGTACCATCATATTCGTTTAATGTGCTGGGAAGGTTTGCTTGTGATATTCAAAAAACATTCTCCGAATATTTTTTGAATATTCTCAGAATGTTTTCCGAATATTCCGCGAATATTCCAAAAAAACATTCCCAGAATATTAAGAAAACTTTCCTGAAAAACATTCTCCGAATATTTTTTAGTAATATTCCCGTAACATTGGCGGAATATTCGGAGAATATTCGGAGAATATTATTTTGTTATCTGGGTAGCTGACTCACTACCATCTAATAAAAGAAACGTATCGTCCGCGTATTGTCCAATCTTATATTCTTTCTTTCCAATAGTAATGCCCTTAATGTTAATATCTCGCTTAATGGCCATCGCCAAAGACTCAATGGACAAAATCTATAAATATGGCGGTAATGGGTCGCCCTGTCTACAGCCTCATCCGAGTGCAAACAACGGTGCAATACAGTTTAATTTAGCGCTAATTTGATTTGAGTGAACTAAGTGTAAGTAAATATTGCTACTTCTATTACATATCATTGGGAGATCTTGATGTAGCCACGCGAAACTACGGATAAACCCAGTCATTTATTTGAAACCTGCACAGGGATATGCGGATCAATGCCGTGTCGGTGACTACGAATAGATTGCAATGACAGTAAGCAAGTAATTTGTTTATTATAATAACTTATGATGAACACAACGGTCAACATGTACAACAGGGTAAGCACACAATATAGATTCTCACCCGGCCCTTCTAGGCTGACAAGTGACTGTGGATGTGTAGTAATTCTAGTACTGCAGCATATCTCTGCGTGCACAAGAAACGAAAACAAATGACAACAGAAGTCGTGAATCTCAGCTTGAAGACAGTGACTCGATGACGGTGGATGGTTGGTTGGTTGTATATTCTGGAGGCTTTAACCACTTTAGTCATATCGCGTCATTTGGGAGAAGGGAGAGTGGAGCCATGTCCCGAAGGTAATCCCCTTACTCTTTACGAAGAAAGAGATGGGATCTTTATCTTGCGACCACACAGATATGGCCACAGCGGGGCTCGAACCACCGACCCACGTACCGTTAGGGGGCAAGAGCACTGAATGCGAGCGCCCTAACACACTGAGCTCTCGCGTGAGCCCCGCGACGACGGTGGGAAGAGCACATACACGTTGCTTTCTTCATTGGACGCGATGCATCGTTATACCATTAGGTTAATTAACAAAATGTGAAGTGCCAAAAACCATATTGCGTCATGTGCTGTACCAGATTTGTCTCCATACACCAGTATCATCGACAAATGCTGCGACATACAATGCAGTCACGTGACAAATTATCCATAAATACAGGTGATGCTACAGAAAAGTATTATGGGATCAACAGTACATGCTTACAAATCATATACGGTCTGGTATGTAACATGCGATGTCGTGGCCATCGAATTATACTTGCTACAAAAAAACTGACTATGTGGTCTGAACGTGACATCAGAGAAAGCGCGCGGTCACCTCCAGCGAATCCGGTTTTGAGCACATAACTTTACCGCCCCATATACAAAACATGAGGAGCTCTTTTTAATGGCGTGAAACTACCAGAAATCCAGCGTCTTTTGATTCAAAACTAGTAGGAGTATGACGTTGCATCCCCAAACATTTACTCCATACCATTTTCAACTCTAACAGTGCATTCATATGCAAAACATCACTGGGTTTAGATTGAGACCCGTAGTAAAGTATAGCGACCCGCTGAAGCGTTGTACCCAGGATGATTGTTTCTAGAGGTGAGCACGCGCTGTCTGCGATGCCAGTCCCTTACAAACTCTATTATCACGTTTGGATTTTGTCGCCTGCACCAGCTATCCACGTAACCTTTTGTTTTGAGTGCAAGTTTGGCATTTGTAGAACCGGCACCTGTCATCCCATCGCTTGTGCCACGTTCCTGTTTCCCCAGCTGGATCCGAGACACTGACGATTCTTAATCGTGCTTTCTTCTAATTTATTTAATTCTGATTTATTTCCAAAAAAAATCTGCTCATTTTTTTCTTCTAATTTTTTTCCTCTATTTTTTTTCTTCTAATTTTTTTCTTCTAATTTGTTTCTTCTAATTTGTTTCTTCTATTTGTTTCTTCCATTTTCCCTATTCTAATTTTGTTCTTCTATTTTGTTCTTCAATGTTTTCCTCAATTTTTTTCTTTCGTGTTTTCTTCTAATGCATAATTCTGGTTCCCCTTTAAAACGACTTCGTAAATTTATCTGCATAAATCAGTGAGTCCCACTACATTAAAGAATTATTATATTCCTTACAAAGGATTCAACTGCTTGGTATATCATGAAGATTTATAAACAAAACGCATTTTGTTTTAGGCCGACTGCGCGCACATCAGAGCTAAACTGGACCAAGGAAACTCCCGGGAATATAAAAAATGAATGGGTGAGACAGATTAGGTGTCCGGACCCAGATTCAAACCCAGGACAAATTGGTCTACAGTCTACTGCTCTACCCACTACCACTAATCATTGTACACTTATCTACGACCAAATCTGCTGGTCAACAAAATTAACACAGAATACTGACCGAAGAACAGAATAAAGGCAATAAATATGCACAGCACGGCGAACACAAAAAGAACCGTAAATGGCTGACATAAAACAAACAGAAAATTATATGCATGCAAACAGAATAAATATATTTTAATCAAAATAATGCTTAATTGGAAAAGCGGCAGCCAATAATCCATTTGTTTATATAACATTCAGACTAGTGGCAGCAAATATGCAGACGTTTATGTAACATTAGATATATTCCGTTTTTCCGTTGTTAATGTACATTGTTGTCTAGTGGTCCAGAACAAAAAACGAAAATAATGCTTAATGAAATATGGTAACGTATGCATCAAACAAGCAGCATTGTAACAAATATATATATATATATATATCAACATGATTTACACATACAGAGCAAGAACACGTTCGCCACCATGCATTATCTACGGTTTCCTAACCAAGAGAATAAATTATGAATATATATAGTAGTGAATAAATTAATTGTTCCATATCTTCTTGAGGCTGTTATTCACTTATGCATTGCTTGGTTAAAGAAACGATTATTGACATGACTTGACTTGACATATCAATATATCTCAACAGATAGATCAGCATGAAGTCCATAATGTCATCAGTTATGAATAGCGACCCTACTGGATTGCAATACCTTACTCGATGATGGTTTAAGTTACTGACTTGACATATCAATATATCACAACAGAAAGATCAGCATGAAAGCCATACATGTCAACAGTTATGAATAGCGATCCTACTGGATTGCAATACCTTACTCGATGATGCTTTAATTTACTGACTTGACATATCAATATATCACAACAGATAGATCAGCATGAAGGCCATACATGTCCTCAATTATGAATGGCGCCTACTGGACGTCAATGTCTTCCCCGATGATGCTCTAAGTTATTCATATAGTTTGTTTCTCTCTGAATGATGGATTTCGTTCTATCGTAGATATGACCTGGAGCCATTGTTCGATTTGCTGCAGTGATAACTCACAAGGAAATGTATTCGTGCACTCATCTTCTTTAAAATTAAGTGGCAAATTTCCCTCGGTTTTTTGACGTGGCATGGTACGCAAGAAGGCAGGCTTTTTGCGCACCTGTCTCTACACGAAAACTTCCCTAAAGCATCTCAGTTTTTTGCACGTGCATGTATGCACTATAGCATGATCGTTATGGATTACGACCCCCAATTAAAGATGTTCAATCGCGAGAGAAAATTAATTTTGAGAAGGACATGACGTCTTCAAATGATAGCAAAGAGCAGATCAGCGTTTTCTACATGTTTTCAGGATCAGTTGGTGGAGGGCCCTCCTGAACTGTTGGTCCTTCTTGACGTAGATGAAGATGTTGGCCGTGACGTTGATGAGGTTGAGCAGGAAGGTGAGGTTGGGGACGGCGAGGCTCATGCCGCAGTGCTGGGGGTACACGGTGTAGAGGAGGATCGTGGTGTTGTAGGGCAGCCACGTGAAGGTGTAGACCACCAGCAGCCACGCGATCACACGCGAGGTCTCCGTCACGCGTCGCATGCGCATGCGCGTCGTGGCATCGGTAGGAGGCGGCGCGGTCGCGGCGACCTGTTTATCGATAGCGGTTGTTTCGTCGACCGCCAGGTGGAGCGGTTGTGGCGATCTCTCCCCAGCACATGGCGCTTTAGCCGGGGTGACGCGTGCGTACTTGCGCGCTATGCGCTCCCTCTCGCGTGTGACCCACGCGTTACCGGACGGCCTCTTGGCGCTCATCGGGTGCGGCTGCGTTGTGATGACGCCATCGCTGGAAGTCGGCTCCGCGGTTTGCGATGACGTGCCGGTTAGATCGTCGTTGAAGGGCCACCCATGATTATCGGACAGTTCTCCCACTCGTTTGCTATCTCCGACCGCTGCGTGGCCCGCCCGCATCATCACGGAGGAACCCGGCTGGCCGCTGACACTAGGCTCCACAAGTCCTGACCTCACCGCGTCACGTGATGATGAATTCAAGCGAGTCACCATGGTCATCATCTCCGTGTTGGACGTCGTGTTATCAGAGCGTCGTGCGGTTTTGCCACCTCCTGGCGTCGCCGTCGTCACGCGGGCACCACGACGCTGATGACGCTCAGAGTCCACGTCCACGTCCCTTGATGACTTCGACGGATTCGTGCCACCGACCTTATGTCGCGGGGGCGTCGCCGCCGACGAAACCTTGGCACTCCGGAATCGGCGGAAAATGGCGATGGGCACCGTCAGGGCCAACCCGACGGTGAGTCCGTAAATGACATACGTCATCAAGCAGCCGGTTATGACGTACGTCTGGTTGAAGATGGCGTCCCAGAGGAAGCACAACCCGCGCGCGCCTGGCTTCGAGTTGACCCCGGGGATGACGAAGCCCAGGAAGCCGAAAACGCTCCAGAAGGCCCAGCAGGTGTACACCATGAGCCTCGCCTTGGATGGCGTGATCAGCGACTTGAAGCGGGTCAGGCTGACGGCGGCCAGCGCCACCTGCAGAGCCATGAAGAAGGTGCCGGTGATGGCGCTGCCGAAGCTGGCCGTGCCCAGCATCATGACGAGACAGCAGGAGATTCTGGGCCACAAGACGCCGTGCAGGAAGACGAAGACCCGGGACATGAGGACGGAGACGGCCAGCAGGATGTCGCACACGGCCAGGTGGGCCAGAAACACGTGGCTTGCGCGGCGCAGGTGCTTGGCCGAGACGACGACGGCGATGACCGTGATGTTGCCGCATATGGCGATTAAGGACATGGTGACCTGCAAGGTGGCGAGGAAGGTGAACAGCATGGGCGTACCACCGCCACCGCCTCCCTGTGTGCCATCTCCCTCTCCAGCTGTTGTACTACCGTCCAGCCAGGTATCCGTTCTCGGGTTCCCGGATGCTACATCTACCGTGCCGTCGTAGTGGTCGTCGTAGGCGGCCATATTGACTGCGGTCGCTCGGTCACGTGGTATCCGAGGTCGATTTTGTCACGTGGTATTCAAGGTCACTTGATCACGTGATATCCAAGGTCACTTGGTCACGTGGTATCCGCGGCCTCCCTATGGGTCATCAACAAATTGTTATGAATGACATTGGCTAGTAAACCGGAAGTAGATCCGGGACCGTCCTCGTCTGTATAAACAGATTTTAGAACCTTGGTTTTCACGTTATCTCCTTGATATAGAGCACGTTACAACCTGTACGTCATATTGTGACAACGAGAAGCATCGAGGAAGCCAGGAGTAGCAAAACGAGATGGGTTGACGGAAGAGATAAATCTCCTTGGACTTAATCTGGCATCACTGTTCGATCTATTTCGGTGTTAGCTCTGTACGGAATTTATACATTAGCATATCTACCTTGCGGTCAAGTGGCATAAGCACTCGCAGCATTACACGCTCAACCGTTACCGTGGTAAATAATAAGACGGATTATAGACAGCTGATTAAGCTGTACTGTACAGCTGTACCGAAATGCCAACTTGCACAATAGACCAATGCAGCCTGTACCGAAATGCCAACTTGCACAATAGACCTATCCAGGCTGTACCGAAATGCCAACTTGCACAATAGACCAATGCAGCCTGTACCGAAATGCCAACTTGCACAATAGACCTATCCAGGCTGTACCGAAATGCCAACTTGCACAATAGACCTATGCAGGCTGTACCGAAATGCCAACTTGCACAATAGACCTATCCAGGCTGTACCAAAATGCCAACTTGCACAATAGACCTATCCAGGCTGTACCGAAATGCCAATTTGCACAATAGACCTATCCAGGCTGTACCGAAAGGCCAACTTGCACAATAGACCTATCCAGGCTGTACCGAAATGCAAACTTGCACAACAGACCTATCCAGGCTGTACCGAAATGCAAACTTGCACAACAGACCTATCCAGGCTGTTACTGATCGTTGATTACCGTCACTGTTGCTTTTACTCAATTATGTGGCGAAGCAGCATGTCACTTTCTTCTCAGTTTCAGAGATGAGTACTTCTCACTTGTATCTACCATCAACTATAATACACCGTTCCGGGCTGTCAATCATTCATTGACGTCACTGTTGCTTTTATCCAATCGAGTGGCGAAAACAGGTCTTCTATGTGCGTTATGTCCGACGAACAAGTCCGACAAAGCAGGATGTCTCTTTCTTGTCAGTGTCAGAGATTCAGACTGCGTATTACTTTTACCTGCCATAGGATATCATTGTCAATTTCATGCTCATGATTAACGAAAAGAACTCGAGCGTGGGCGGCGGTTAGTTTCGGAGTGTGGAATGGTGAGTTAGATACATGCCAATGCAAACTTTAGCGCATAGTGTTCTCCGGTTTTTACCACTTTCATTTGCAAGTGACAATGCCCAAATAGTACGTTGCAGCAATAATATGAATAAATTGCATAGCATGGCATAGCTGCCAAGCTATGTGTCAAAAGGGAAGAAAATGACGTCATTTAAGCTGACTGCATTCACTTCTCAATCCCAGTGAGCCAAGTCAGTCGGCTTCGTTCAGTTTTGTGCCCAAGTAAGTCATGACAAGTTAGCTTGACTCACTTCTTGGTCCAAAAGATTAACTGGAAATCATGGAAATCAATGAGTGAAATATTAAAAAAGATTGAGTCATCTATAAAACCATGTAAACTTATGAAAACCTACCAACGTTTCCTTCTGTAGTATACCTGAGGTGTAATCAGCAGGCAACACGATGAAAGCACTGCCATGTGTATTTCCAATGTCAAATATTTGCAATACTACAAAACGGAGAGATGCGTAATATTAACGTTGTATTCAAATGGGGTTCCGTGACAATGCAAGGCCCGGGTCTTACCTGGTGTACGTACGCCCTATCCGTGTATGGCGGGACGGAGGGAGAAGCCACGGTGTTTATTCCCCACGGCGGGTGCTGGCACGGATGGCACCACGGGCACCTGTTACGCCTGTTTGTATTGCGATACGGGCGCCACCCTCGCCTTGCCACCGTCTGATTGGCTCGCGACTCGCTCAGTCGTTCCGTTATTGGTCTCAAGGGATCATCAGTCTGTTATGAAGTCTCCATTGTCAGCGAGTGAACGCGCACACCGGAGGGGCGGCTAGTGTCATGACGCAGTGTGGCGCTGCGAGGTTGATGCGACTGTCTTCCTTTTCTTCTTCGGTAATAACCTGGCACGTTGTGCAAATACCTGAGCCAATCAAAAGAGGCGCAGTAAATGCTGTAACATTCACTGGGGACGTCACTCCCTATTCTCGCACGATATTATTTTATTGTGCCCAATTCCGTAGCAACCACGTGGGAAGCGGAATAACCTGGTGAAGGTAAGTAATAACATGAACAGAATAGAATTACCCTCTATGCGCCTGTAATTTTTAATGCTAGTAAAATAAAATATGATTGGATAATACCATTGTACCCTATGGAACTCGGCAATTACATGAAAAGAAAGTCTTTCATTAATTTTTAGGCAACAACCGACGTGTTATATAAATAAGGCCTATGGGTTCTTTCTTATTATTGGAGGCATCAACTAGCGATCCTGATAGCCCCTCATATTATCTGGGGAGCCACATTACTAACTATGGTATTGCCTTATTATCTTGGGTGATCGCATGCAGATCTATATTGATCGACTTTCTACCTAGCGGGGTCTACTTAATATGTATCGGCCTCTCTTTGTACAGTTTTTTTATGACTCCTAATGTTCACACTCCTGGTCTCTTCGTCGTTGTTACGATGTGCTTCCGGTTGGACGATTTCCACTTGGTCGACACCCCCGTGTTGGTACTTCAAGTTGGACGACATTATATATTATAATTTATATATATCTATGTATATACATATGCATCTTGAGTAGTAACAACAATTGAGACGTTTGAGGAATATTACAAGGCATTTGTCAGCGTGTCGTCTATGACCTGGCTCCAGGGTGTTGAGGTCGGCTGCCATTTGTGGTTTTGTGCTATATACACGCAAAAAATCTAGTTATATTGCAATATATTATAATATAGTTATATTGCAAGTGTAGAGTACTTCTGGGATGTATACGCAAACAAGCGAAGATTAGCAAACACCTGCATCGTGGAATTGCAAATATGGAAGAGTCCGGCTCTCACAACTAGTGAATAACATGCATATATTATCGAGGTTTGTTCAAGGCCTATGGGGGTTAATTTAAGTCCCAGGATACGATCAATTTGTTCACGCCAACACAAATTGTTTTTCTACGATTTTTCACGACGTATCACGTCGCTTTTTGGCTAAGTCCAGTGTCGTATGTTTTCAGAACGCAGTGTCGGATTTTGGGGGATGTCGAATGTCGAATGTCGATTTTTCAAATATGCATGTGTCGCATGTCGCCATTTATTCCTTCCGGACCCCTATTAACACAACGTTATTTCCCATTAGTCTTGATTTAGTAGCCTTTATCCGTTGACGTTCCACGTGGACACGGCGAGGGATCCCTTTTGGGGGTTTGGCGTCACCGGAAGTGACGTCATGGGGTTGCGTCGCGTCGTGGTTGTGCTTGGCTACCAGTCGGCCGCTTCCGGTCGTTCTATATTTCATATATATTCAAAATATCGGCGAAGTTCAGATGTTTTAATCGGTTAAAGCCACTTGTGACGTCACTTTATTTTCCTTTCACGATGTTATTTTGCATTAATGTAGTGCCATAGAGTCATAAAAGACGTGAATTTTACATATGGTAATGTCCTCGGAAAACAATATTACCGGATAACAATGGGTCAGTCTTAGTTTAGTTGGGAAAATTCTTGCATAAATATTCACGATCTACGATAAACTGCGTTTGATTAGTGACAGGCCGTTGTTGATGTTAGCAGCGGCGGAGGCAAATTGGTTGAAATTCGGTTCGGCCGAAGAAGGTGATGATGCAATTCTATCTCATCAAGAAGAAAAAGCGCTCCGCTTCGCAGTAATTACATTTATATACCAAGTGCTGGACCTGCTGGACAATTACCCTTTAGTAATGTCATTTCATACATTATGGGAGCAAATATGCTGTATATCTGGCTATATGCAGCTATTTACAGTCCCATGTGTACATAATATCGCTATCTTTTTAATGACCAGAGTATTTTACAGGAAAACGCAAATAGATTTTCTTATATTGTAATATTAAAAAATCATTACTGTTTATCGACTCTTCAAAAATATCTACCAGCTTTGTGCATTACTTGTATTTTCCAAAAATCAAAGAATTATACTACTAATAACTCTGTATTAACAATGTATTAATTCTGTAACTACTAATAAATGCAATGCCTGGTAAGTTTCATATTGTCCAGTACAGGTTAAGTTCCTATTTCAAAGATAATCATAGGGTTCCAACTTTTAAACATATTGAACTGTCACTTTTTAGGATCCATAAGTACGTTTTTGACATTTAAAAATCAGTTTTTAACATTACAAATATAGTTTTTGACATTAAAAAATAGTTTTTGACATTAAAAAAATAGTTTTTGACATTAAAAAAGTAGTTTTTGGCATTAAAAAATCAGTTTTTTATATTTAAAAAAGACTTTGTAGTGTTCAAAATGAGGTGTTAATATTAAATGATGATTTTTGATTATCGGAAGATATTCTGTTAATATTTAGAAATTAGCTTAAGTTTCAAACTAAACTGCCAAATATTTAAGAAAAATGGCTGAAATGTTAATATTAATAACAACAGCACATTAGATTACAATCTTTAGGGATTGTGTTCTTCAAGACAATTCGTACACAGGACTGAAACATAATCGAAGCCACAGTTTTTGCGTAATCCTTGGAATCACCTCGCTGCTATCACTGGTGATCATACTACACATTTAGAACAGTTACAGAAGAAAGCTATTAGGATTATAACTCAAAGTACATTCAACGCACATACAAAGTCTCAAATTTTATGTCGAATTGACAAACAAAAACCTACCGGATTACTTCAGTCATATACCAATTATATGTCATTATCAATTCATTCTCATGATACAAGGGGTAAGCAAAGGGTTCAGGGATTAGAAACAATATTATTGATAATTATTCACTTCATTGCAATGTTATGCATTGTCATGTTTGTCAAACTACATAACTTGCTGAACTGATTCATTTATTCTTACCTCTTTTGTTACCATAACTTTCATTAAGAAATTATATATTTATTCTTTGTTTGTCTATCTCAAGTGAAATGTTTTCATATTTGTAAACTCAAAAACTAACCAAATCCATGGCATGAATTTCAATTCGTTAATATCTTTTGTTTCTTTTTCTTGTTTGTTTTTTCTTTTGTTGACTTGATATCTAAATCCAAATTTCAGGTAGCCCTGACGATAGCGGCCCAGGATGGCCTTAGTTGGGGTCACCTTTACCACATGTGCCTAATTTCTGGTATATCGCCCTGTATAAAACACATCATTTTTTAAACAGCTTCAGTTTCGCTACCGCGATTTTGGGTTATGTACGTTAGCGTCGGAGTGTGGATCGGTCTACTTCGAGCTCCACTTGTTCACGCAAAAATGGAGACTCTTTTGTGAGCTTCTACTTAGCCCCTGCCTCGAGATTGGTAATCCGTTGTTCCAGTGACGGGCGTTACTGTACGGCTCAGTCAGAAGCCTGTTAGGCTCGTCAAAAGTCCTTTCTGTTGGATATGGTTGCTGCTTTGTTTCGGCGCCTGTCAGCACTGTTATCAGTTCACCCGTCTCAGGATCTTTAATTGCTGCTTGTGGCAACTTCCACTGTCGCGAAAGGAACTTTTTCGCGACCTTTTTGTTGGATTCACGCAGTGTTAGAATCATCTGACATGTCCATTGTATGCCATGTATATCCATTTAGGCTTCTTGACAAATCCACCCCACGTATAAAATAAGGGACGAGTGCGAACAGTGCAACGTGAGATCATTGCGCGGTAAGATCGGTGCACAGTAAGATCATTGCGCGGTAAGATCGGTGCACAGTGAGATCATTGCGCGGTAAAATCGGTGCACAGTGAAATCATTGCGCGGTAAGATCGGGGCACAGTGACATCATGGCGCGGTAAGATCGGTGCACAGTAAGATCATTGCGCGGTAAGATCGGTGCACAGTGAGATCATTGCGCGGTAAGATCGGTGCACAGTGAGATCATTGCGTGGTAAGATCGGTGCACTGTGAGATCATTGCGCGGTAAGATCGGTGCACAGTAAGATCATTGCGCGGTAAGATCTGTGCACAGTGAGATCATTGCGCGGTAAGATCGGTGCACAGTGAGATCATTGCGCGGTGAAATCGGTGCACAGTGAGATCATTGCGCGGTAAGATCGGGGCACAGTGACATCATGGCGCGGTAAGATCGGTGCACAGTAAGATCATTGCGCGGTAAGATCGGTGCACAGTGAGATCATTGCGTGGTAAGATCGGTGAACAGTAAGATCATTGCGCGGTAAGATCGGTGCACAGTAAGATCATTGCGCGGTAAGGTCGGTGCACAGTGAGAACATTGCATGGCAAGATCGGTGCACAGTGAGATCATTGCACGGTAAGATCGGTGCACAGTGAGATCATTGCGCGGTAAGATCGGTGCACTGTGAGATCATTGCGCGGTAAGATCGGTGCACAGTGAGATCATTGCGCGGTAAGATCGTTGCACAGTGACATCATTGCGCGGTAAGATCGGTGCACAGTGAGATCATAGCGCGATAAGATCGGTGCACAGTGAGGTCATTGCGCGGTAAGATCGGTGCACAGTGAGATCATTGCGCGGTAAGATCGGTGCACAGTGAGATCATTGCGCGGTAAGATCGGTGCACAGTAATATCATTGCGCGGGAAGATCGGTGCACAGTAAGATCATTGCGCGGTAAGATCTGTGCACAGTGAGATCATTGCGCGGTAAGATCTGTGCACAGTGAGATCATTGCGCGGTAAGATCGGTGCACAGTGAGATCATTACGCGGTAAGATCTGTGCACAGTGAGATCATTGCGCAGTAAGATCGGTGCACAGTGAGATCATTGCGCGGTAAGATCGGTGCACAGTGAGATCATTGCGCGGTAAGATCGGTGCACAGTAAGATCATTGCGCGGTAAGATCGGGGCACAGTGAGATCATTGCGCGGTAAGATCGGTGCACAGTGAGATCATTGCGCGGTAAGATCGGTGCACAGTGATTTCAGAGTGCGGTGAAATCAGGTCGCGGTGGGATCAGTGCACAGTGAGATCATTGCGTATGGTAATTTATTGGAAGGCCAATAGAAAAGTAAGAATTTTTGTTTAACTTAAGCAGTTATAAATGTGCTCACTGGCAGGTAAGATTTAGTTTAGAAGAACAAACATTAGTTTTATCTTAGTTTAAAAAAAACAAGCCCCCCCCCCCCCACTCCCTTGATCTCTTGGTCTTGATTAAATGGTCCGCCACTTCAAATGAAATGATTAATTGCTGTTTTGTGGCGGTTTTGCGCATTTGTGGGGCTGTTTCCAAGAATACTTCTCAAATTTTTCGTCATTTCCGCTTTCAATCGTATACAAACTTGTACGTACGTTTTCAGAACCAAAACAGTCAATACGCAATATCTTTCACAGACAAGATCGCGAGAATGGAGCGAGGCGAGATTGTGAGACTGGCGTAACCTCTGGTCTTGACATGGGGTCGTTATCTATCAAAACCATTTGCACAAGTGGCACCCGAACCAGGCCCCAGCTCCTTTGGCTATCCTAGCAGAACACACTCGGCTGTAACCAATCTCGTTGCTGCAAGGATATAACGAATATAACGAACTAAGGGTCTGTTCACGAGACACATTTATTAATCCGTATTGAACATACATTTCAGAGGAAACCTATTTGTTGGAGAATTATCGCCACGCCCGACTGTTGAATCTAATATCGTCACCCCCGGCTGTCCCATCTAACATTTTCACCCGCGGCTTTCGCGTCTAATATCGCCACCCCTGGCTGTCGTATCTAATGTCGCCACTCCTGGCTTTTGCGTCTAATATCGCCACCCGCGGCTGTCGTATCTAATATCGTCACCCCCGGCTGTCCCATCTAACATTTTCACCCAGGACTGTCGCGTCTGATATCGCCACCCCTGCTTGTCGCGTCTAATATCGCCACCCTCGGCTCTCGTATCTAATATCGTCACCCCCATCTGTCGAGTCTAAAATATCGTCACTTCCGCCAGGTTTCGCTTCCAAACATCCCCATCCGCGTCCTCTACCCCGCACAGCTCGCAATCGTCTCGTCAGTCTGTTCTCAGTTGTTATCGATTGTGTCTTGTATCCAGTCTAGGAAGGAAGACACCCGGGTGTAGACTCCGGGGAAGCCGGACGCACAGTCGATACCCCAGGATGTGAGACCCACCAGGATGAACCGCCCGTCTGCACCCTTGGCCGCCAGGGGGCCGCCGCTGTCACCCTGTAAAAGTAGTGAAAATACAAAAATGAATGTTTCGGATTGGTTATACACTTGCCACGTGATTCATGATACGTCACCGATGAACCGCCCGTCTGCACCCTTGGCCGCCAGGGGGCCGCCGCTGTCACCCTGTACGGGTTTTGTGAAAATAAATATCAAATGAAGGTTTCGGATTGGTCAATAGGCGGAAGAAAAAATCATTACCTGAATAATTTAAAACAAAGTATTGGTGACAAACTAGTCGCAACTAATTATTTTATTGCATGCTTCTTTACCTTTGGTCTAACTGCCTGTGATGTAAATTCAAAGTGATGACCATCCACTTTTTTCTCAACACCTATACCTATAATACCTTAAATGTACCTATAATATCTTATGGGCGTGCAATATGCCATGGGCATACAGTACAATGCAGAAAAAAATATATACCTTTTTCATCTGCAATGCAATCTAATTCATTTGTTTGGCGAAATGGGGCATGATCAGTATCCTCATTTCGGTTACGAATACGGTAGAAAACCCAAGAGTGGGGGCCTCTTTTGAGGGAGTCACACATACGGAATTCGGTCACGGAATGAAAATAAATGATCATCCTCCATAAATTTCCGTCGCATAGATATGTAATATTACAGTATGGATTTTATTAACTGGGTTTCTTTACTAAAAATGGTAGCATGCAATCAATAGTCTATTCCCGGCAGAAATAAAAAAAATAGACTCTCTACGCAACATAATATGCAGACTATGGAATTGGGCAAGGAAATGAGGCAGCGTGATCATTTTACCTGACAGGTGTCTCGCTCCAAGGTCCCGGCGTTATCCCCGGCGCACACATTGCTGCCGAAAATGTCAAATGGCATCTCCTGTGCGCAAGACACGTTATCCTCCACCACGAGTCGAGTGTACTGCAGGATATCAGGAATGACGTTGCTACCTGCAGAATATTCAGAAAAAAACACAAAACTTAAATGGATATTTGCGTTCCCTACTTTCGCTTTCGTCACCGCTACATGTTGTCTTACGCCGTATACAGGGGCGGATCTAAGAGGGGAGGCCTTTGAGACGCCTAGATCCCTGACTGACTGACGCGCCGGACTTCACAACACCGCTCCCCTGACTGACTGACACACCCTACTCCAGAACGCCCCACCCCCTGACTGACTGACACACCCTACTCCAGAACGCCCCACCCCCTGACTGACTGACACACCCTACTCCAGAACGCCCCACCCCCTGACTGACTGACACACCCTAGTCCAGAACGCCCCACCCCCTGACTGACTGACACACCCTACTCCAGAACGCCCCACTCCCTGACCGACTGGCTCACCGTACTCCAGAACGCCCCACCCCCTGACTGACTGGCTCACCGTACTCCAGAACGCCCCACCCCATGACTGACTGACACACCATACTCCAGAACGCCCCACCCCCTGACTGACTGCCACACCCTACTCCAGAACGCCCCACCCCCTGACTGACTGACACACCCTACTCCAGAACGCTGAACCCCTGATTGAATGACACACCGTTATCCGGAACGTCCAACCCCTTGACTGACTGACTCACCGTACTCCAGAACGCCCCACCCCATGACTGACTGACACACCATACTCCAGAACGCCCCACGCCCTGACTGACTGCCACACCCTACTCCAGAACGCCCCACCCCCTGACTGACTGGCTCACCGTACTCCAGAACGCCCCATCCCATGACTGACTGACACACCCTACTCAAGAACGCCCCACCCACTGACTGACTGACACACCCTACTCCAGAACGCCCCAACCCCGGAATGGCTGACTGGCTCACCGTACTCCATAACGCCTCAACCCCTGACTGACTGACTCACCGTGCTCCGGAACGCCCCAACCCCTGACTGACTGATTGGCTCTCCGTACTCCAGAACGCCTCATCCCCTGGCTGGCTGACTCACCGTACTCCAGAACACCCCATCCCCTGACTGACTGACTCACTGTACTCCAGAACGCACCAACCCGTGACTGACTGATTGGTTCACCGTTCTCCAAAACGCCTAATCCCTTGACTGAGTGATTTACCGTACTCCAGAAGGCCCCAACCCCCCACTGCCTGACTCACCGTACTCCAGAACGCTCCCTCTCCTGACTGAATGACTCACCGTACTCCAGAACGCTCCATCCCCTGACGGACTGACTAACCGTGCTCCCGAACGCCCCATCCCCTCACTGACTGACTCACCGTACTCCAGTACGCCCCATCCCCTGGCTGACTGGCTCACCATACTCCAGAACGCCCCACCCCCTGACTGACTGGCTCACCGTACTCCAGAACGTTCGAACCCCTGAATGGCTGACTAGCTCACCGTAATCCAGAACGCCCCAACCACTGAATGACTGACTGACTCACCGTACTCCGGAACGCTCCACCCCCTGACTGACTGAATCACCCTACTCCAGAACGCCCCACCCCCTGACTGACTGACTCACCGTACTCCAGAACGCCCCACCCCCTGACTGACTGACTCACCGTACTCCAGAACGCCCCACCCCCTCACTGACAAACTCACCGTACTCTAGAAGACCCCACCCCATGACTGACTGACGCACAGTACTCTAGAACGCCCCACCCCCTCACTGACTCACTCCCCGCACTTCAGAACGGCCCATTCCCCGGACTGACTGACTGACTCCCCGTACTTCAGAACGCCACATCCCCTGACGGACTGACTCACCGAACTCCAGAACGCCTCATACCTGGACTGACTGACTGACTCACCGTACTCCAGAACGCCCCATCCCCTGACTGACTGACTCACCGTACTCCAGAACGCCCCACCCCCTGACTCACCGAACTCCAGAACGCCCCACCCCCTGACTCACCGAACTCAAGAACGCCCCACCCCCTGACTGGTTGACTCACCGTACTCCAGAACGCCCCATCCGCTGACAATGACTTCCTCTCCGGCGTACGAGTTGCCGGCTGTCGGCGGACAGATGTGTCTGACCTTGAGTCGGTCGCTGTCGACGGGCAGACTGCGGTGAACCTTGATCAGCGCAATGTCGTTCTCCAGCGTGTAGCTATCGTAGCTGGGGTGAGGGACTACCACTATGGGGCGCCTCTGCTTGGCACCCTGTGGGGGGTCAGTGATGTCATGGTCACCCAGGCGAACCAGTACACTGTGCTCGAAGTCCGAGTTACCCCTGGAAACAACCATTGTATCGTTGTCACTCTGTATCTCTGTGTGAGATTTCAACCCATGGATAACGATATATGTACTTAATATGCATAAATATGCAAATTATATCGTCTCGGATAATGGAGACGCTTCATCCAACCCACTCTTCGATTGTGGGGGGTCTGGTAGGTGTTTTGTGTGTGTGTGGGGGTCATGACCGTGGGGGTGGGGGTCATGCCCATGGTCTTAGGGATTCATGGTCGTTGGGCGAACGGGTCATGGCCGTTGACTAAAGGGTTATGACCGTGTGGGGGTCATGGCTCTTGGGATGGGAGGGGAGCCATGGCCGTGGCGGATCCGGGGAGCGGGGGGGGGAGTAGCATAGGGGGCACGTGCCCGCCACTTCGCTTGAAAATAGGCGAAAAAAAGCACGTGCCCTCTCATTCGCTGAAGAAGGGGGCACAGTCAATATTCTTTCTGCTCAATCTCACCTCCCCAATATCCCTTCCCCTCTGTCGCCCAGTATCTCACCGAATCGCGTCTAGATAGTACCTCACCAGCACCCCCACCCCTCCCCACCAGCCCTGGTCGCAAGTTTCCCACTGGATCCGCGTCTGTATAGTACTGATGTAAATGATATGCCCCCCCCCTCCCCACTTCCTGGACGCGCTACAGCGTGGAGTGAGCGGTTCATGACCCTAGGGTGAGGGTTCATGGCAGGGGTAAGGAGTCACGGCAGGGGTGAGGGGGTCACAGCCGTGGGGGTGAGCGGTTCATGACCCTGGGGTGGGGGAGTAATGGCCGTGAGGGAGAGCGGTTCATGACCCTGGGGTGAGGAGGTCATGGTCGTGGGGGTGAGCGGTTCATGACCCTTGGGTGAGGGGGTAATGGCCGTGGGGGTGAGCGGGTCATGACCCTGGGGTGAGGGGGGCATGGCCTTGGGGGAGAGCGGTTCATGACCTTAGGGGGGGGGCATGGCCGCGGGGTGAGGGGGTCATGGCCGTGGGGTTGAGGGGAACATGGCCGTGGGGGTGACCGGTTTATGACCCTGGGGTTAGGGGGTGATGGCCGTGGGGAGATCGGTTCATGACCGTGGGGTGAGGGGGTCATGGCCGTGAGGTGAGGGGGTCATTGCCGTGAGGGAGAGCGGTTCATGACCCTGAGGTGAGGGGGTCGTGGTCATGGGGGTGAGCGGTTCATGACCCTGTGGTGAGGGGGTCACGGCCGTGGGGTGAGCGGTTCATGACCCTGATGTGAGAGGGTCATGGCCTTGGGGGTGAGCAGTTCATGACCCTGGGGTGAGGGGGTCTTGGCCGTAGGGGTGAGGGGGTCATGACCTTGGGGTGAGGGGGTCTAGCCATGGGGGTGAGCGGTTCATGACCCTGGGGTGAGGGGTCATGGCCGTGGGGCGGGGGTTGTCCAGCGGTTCATGACCCTGGGGTAAGGGAGTCATGGCCGTGGGGGGTTGGGAGTGAGCGGTTCATGACCCTGTCGTTAGGGGGTCATGGCCGTGAGTACGTGTCATAACCGCCTTCACAAGCAAGAAATAAGCCTAAATATCAGTTATACTTCCCTGGGAGACGCGTGGCGGACTCACCAGTTCTGGTCCACACAGTGAGCCGCGGTGACCACCCAGTCAGCGTTGATCACTGCGCCGCCACACATCTGGTCCCCGGTGTCGGCATAGATCAGTCTCGCCTGAGGAAGACACCGTGTGAGGGATCAGTTTGTGTATTAGTATAACAGTCTATAAATATTCAAATATGACGTCATGTGCTGGTTGCAAGGAATGTGCCAACGGGCGGGACATAGTTTTCCCAACGCGAAAACCGACCTCATAGCCTGGGTTATTGTGCCTGACAAGTGTTGATATCTAGTAAACTTCTTTTGTTAACTTTAAGTTTCACTCCGTTATTATGCCACCAACACACACATATTTCAAGTCACTTCCTGCATCTATCCTTTGACATGTGCAGGTCATCTTACATCACATGTGTGAAACCTGCACCCGATGCAGAACAGGGCAGGTTTGTCGTGCCACCATGCACCAGTCCAGGGGTCGCCATTTAGAATTGAAATTTGCTACCTGCTGGCCGGAGAAAACATCAATCTAAAGGCTTTTGCAGCTGATCACATGTCTCAAAATCATTATCTATTTGGCAAGCGAGCTTTTTAAGCGATCTTGCGGAAGAGCAATGGGCAGGGGTATTATTATATATATCTATATGATACTGAAGTCTCCTTTCTATTTTCCGAATGCTTAAAATTGTGATATTTCGTTCTCGTTATTGTCAAATGAAAAATAAAAGGTCGGAAGTAGTCTCAAGCTTTTTTTTTTTTTTTTTTCATTTCACATCAGACAAAAGGCATTCAAGATAATGCATCATACTATCACAGTAATCCGTGCATTTATGACTGCCACTTTCTATTTAAGTTTTCCATCGTTGTCCTGGTCTTTACTTGCCTCTGCATGGTCATTTTCTCTATCTGGTAATTATATCTTATATTGTTGATGGCGCCTTTTAGATTTGGGAGAGTGTCTTTCCATTTACATTTGTATATATATCTCTTAATTGTCAATATAACATGGTTTATCAGGATTATGAGATCATTACCTGAAATTTCACCAAGCATCACTGTTTTAATATTGATGAAATTCCCCCAAGCATGTTTATCGTCTTCTATTACTTGTCCCAACCATACTGTAATATTCTTCCAAAGTCGATTCACATAGTCACAGTGCCAAAACAGACGCTCTATGGTTTCCACGTTTCTTTTACAAAATACACATTTGTCCGTGTCCGTGATGTGACATCTGTACAGATACTTATTGGTAGGGATGCATCTATGGAGAAATTTACATTGGAAGCTACGTGTTCTTTCGTCAACCGTGCATGCCAGGACCCATAAATAGTATTTCTCCCACTTTGCTTCCACCCACTTTATCTCATTTTGATTGTGAACACTCAATAGACTAACTAACTTGTTATAACTTGCATTAACCACGCGCTTACTGGCCTTGACAAAGTTGGTAAGTTCGTTCCTTATCTCGGTAAGTTTACATTGTTGTACCCTTAAAGACAGTTTCCATTCGCGCGGAATACAATGCGTCAAACTAAGAAAGTCCACGTAATTAATTTCCAGTTTAAACCTAGTCGTAAACTCTCGCCAGCTATATATTCTACCCGTGTTATCTATCATATCTTTAACATATTTTACACCTTTCGTGGTGAGCTCATCTTTACGGCTAATAAGGTTCATATTCTTCACAAACTAAGTATTCCATATAGGCATTGCTCTGGTGTCATCATATGGCAGAGCTCTCGTCAACTGTGACCACGCGCGAAGACATCTGCCCAAAACAGGTTTGATATTTTTTCGTAACAAGGGAGCGACAATTGGTCCAGTTCCCAGCAAAGCTCTTTGTCTTCACATATAGTAATAGTCTCAAGCTATCATGAGGCCTTTACATCTAACCACTGAGTCATGATGCACAAACATCATGAACCATCTATTTGATATTATAAAGTTATTGGGGGAAACCGAGAATCTTACATAGACTTGATGAGATATCCTGGGATATCTGAACTTGCCGTTGGGTTTTAACGTCACTTTCAGCCTGTAAGGCTATATCGTGCCGTATAGGTTAAAGCAGCTAGCCTACTTACATGCGCCATCTTCTACTTTTTACATTTTAGAATCAAAACTAAAATTATCTCAATATTATGATGCATATATGTTTTATATCTCATTGAATTTGTAAAACAACAATTTCAACATAAAACTGCCCTGACTAGTTTATCGCGCGCGGACGTGATAGCGAGCCGCGGTCGACATCACACAGAACACCGAACAGCGAACAGGCGCGCAGGGACATAAAGTCGGCCACCAACTTCTGCTCCGGTGAACAAATTTGCTTCTCTCCGGATAGGCCACAGGCTTTCAGGATTTAAATTAAGACTGAATATACTTATTTGACACGGAGAAGTGATATGTAATATAATAATTACAGAACATATTGCTTTTTTAGTTCAATCTAAATTACTCAAAAGTCAATACTGAAACCCTGAAAGTAGGTCCGTAGAGTGAAGACCAACTTACCTGGTAGGGAAACTCGAACTTGCGAGCTTCAATACCGCCCACGATTCTGTTTAGCAGAGCGACTCCATCCCCGGAGTCTGCATAGCGAGTCTTCCCGCATTCCCCGTCATCTGGTGGTGGCAACATGAACGTTGTACAACACATATCAGTTATTGTACCAATTTATATATAATCATATATTACTCAGTAGACAAGTTCTCATCTATGACTTTAATTTTACTAAATTAAGCTTTTCACTTTTAATAATCAAAATAGAGTTAAACCATGTATTTGTATGCTATTTTATGGCAATCCATTCCAGGGCAACCCCGTTAAATAAATGATGTTTAAATATTTAAAATTGTGAATTCGCATTCTAACTTACTCTGGTATATTGTGCCTTGGACATTCACATACCAACATGAAATTAACTTTACCGTATTCGCGAATGTTAAGTATTAACATTCTTATTCGTTGATTAACCCGGTATTTACATGACATATCTTCCTCCCTAACATCGTCTTTTTTTGTATTCATGATGTTTCATTTGAGCTTTGAATGAATAAATTGACAAAGTATGCATGTAAAGCCGAAGTAACAAGGGGTAGGGCGATGCGAGGGGTTGCCGAGACCGAGGCATCCCTATATATGGATGTTTTCTCCATTTTCTAAATTATGATATAATGATTAATCTTATTGCGCAGTGTTTAGCTTAAAAATCACGATTAATAAAGTTCGTTTTTTTACATAATCGTAGAGCAAGTCGAGAAATCCGGCAGATACAATACATGTTATATTGCTAAGAATATACTGCAGTTGAGGAGAAGTATCCTTCTAGAAGAGGGATGACCGGTTTCAATTTGCTCAGATGTATTAACTCGCTGCGATATGGTTCTGTCATTCCGATGTTTTCTATATTCAAGTTATAATAAAGCGAATAATAAAGTTAACCAATCGTATTCTTTCAGATCGAAGCCATGATGGAAATGATCACGAAAAATAAGTAATTCGTAATCTCACCTTGAAATGCATTGACCTTGAGCAGGAAGGTCAGAATCACGATTCCATTTGACCACATGTTGTGTTTGCTGATTGAACGTTCTTCTGCAAGGCAATCACCACTAAGATGTAAACGTATGGGGCGTAGTCGTAAACCAAGCGTAACTTACGAATGACACATGGATATCCCATTATACAGTCGCGTCCATTCTATATGCGCCGTATCTATTGTTACTTCTGTCAAATCAAATTGAAATGACACTTAGAAGGGCCTGATCCGTGCGCCGGTTGCTGTGCAATGTCTCTTTGAAATGGTACGTGCAAGCTACGTGTGGCTTAGGAATACCGCCTATCGCCAACAAGTATTTTTGTGACGTCATGACTGATTTTTTTTTTCAAATGTGCCGTCATTGTGGCGTTATTATGTACTGTCCAGTAATGAAATATTAAAAATAATTTAAAAGCATATATCAAAACAACAACAAAAGTTATTATTTCACTATATTCCGCTGGGCAAGCTAATTATGTTGATCTTACACTCGAGATGCATTCAGATGTATTTAAACACCTTACTCGCTCTGACCATCCATTGCCCGTTTAGCGTCAATAAAATCCACTGAGGTTCCAATTTTATATATAAATCCGTCAATTGTTCGCGGTTATTTAATAAGTTTAATAACAGTTTTTCGAGGCTAATCTCAGTGCCACCTCCTAGATGCAGCTAATCGCAACCAGCGGAAGACATAATCAAATCACTGTTATCGACACAAGCCAAGCTATCCGTGCTACATTCCTTTGACGCCTGTGATATAATTTTGACGTATACGTCATATCGGACAGTGGTGCCATATGTTGACAATAAATAATCGGCCTTCTATGCATTGGTGACTTTGCATGCGCCGGCCGGTAGAGGACGCCAGTGTACTATATACTATACCTAAGCCGGTGTAACATAATAACCTGTCTGGCAGTGATAACCTATCCGGCCGTGATAACCTGTCCGGCCACGCTTCTTTCATGTCGCTAACCCTAACTAATCCAGAACCAAACAGAACCCTAATCTTAACCCTAACCCTAGGCCTAGTCCTAACCTAACCCTAACCTAATCCTAAACCTGCACATACATGCACTATTTACATAGCAACCCCATTCGCTGCGCATGCGCACACGTCAGCCAGGCACTTTATCACGGCGCACAGTTTATCACGCTACACTTGCTTCTGCGTCTTAATGGGCGAAATTTCGTGTATTTGTCTCGCGCCTGCGAGTTTTTCTTTACTAACCTCTGAATGACTTCTCTGCAAGGTGTGGATCCAGCCGAGGAAAGTGACCAAAGCTGTCTGGATGTTCGCCGATTGTCAGAATATCACTGGATGCGTGGCCGACGACGTGTTAAATACCGAAAGCGACAGGAATGAGACGTGTCATTTTTGTTCATTTCATGACACCCTGGCCACTGTTGTGTACAGGCTGCACATCTTTGATTGATGGGTGATTTAGCACTAGTATTGGCCCGGCAATCCCCTTTAGGTGGATGTAATCCACCTTAGACCTTCACCGCGACGTCGACGCCCGTATGAGGATTAATGGTGTATATGTGTCCCGTCTCCACGCGGCAGGTGGCGCTAATGGACGACAGGTTGGCCCCTTAGCTACAAGGTAAGGGATGTTGCTTGATTCCTATCCCGCGCACAGAATATATATAGACTAGCATAGGTCCAACAAATATTAATAATATACGCATGATAATTATAATCGTATGGACATGCTTAAGACAGAATTCGAGGTTTTGTAGCTTTTGTAACAAGGTTGCTGCATCTAATATGATTTAATGTAGACAACACTCAAGTTATAAATATAACATCTCTACTCATGCACTCACAAGGAACGATCGATGATGTCCCTTTAGAAACTGCTGAGTGTGGGGAGCACCACATGTTCGTCGAGTAACAGGGAAAATGTGGCCACCATCTGTGTAGCAGGCAGTGTTGGAGCCTCGTTCTGAGGCCGAGCGAGAAAGTAAGATAATTTAAGCGCCGGCAACAATACAAACATGGTCCATGGTGGAAAAAACGTTCTAACGAGTTTTGCAAAATGTTATGCCGGATAAAGATCCAAGGTAATTTATTGCAAAGAGTACGGCTTACTCCCGGCGACATGGCTCATCGCCACCTATTTTTCTCTTCATAATTTCAATTTTCGGCCGTATTTGTCTTCATAATGGAGTCTCTGTTTAAAGTGTATAATGGCCAATGGTTACTTACTGCTTGGGACACATAGTTTTTGTTTATATGCCGTGTTTTTTATTCGTGCCGTACTATATGTGATGAGATTCGCAGCAGAACGTTCACAATGACCAGAAACATAAACTATTTATTTGGCATAATTATTGCTCTTAGGAAAGCATTGTACATTGACATATACCCTTCAACTTTTGCAGGTCCACTGATTTTACAACTTAGCGCAAACAATCTAGGCTGGTGACCATACTTCAGATAAAATCTGTTACCTTATTGCGATATTCTGCTGAAGTGGTCTATGACAGAATGACCTTGTAGAGAATGTCATCTTGTATTGTATATAAGTTTCTTTGTTAGCATGGTCACTTTCCGGATAAATCGTCTGGACAATGCCACTTTCTGCAATTATGCCAGCCACTGACATGGGTGAATGATTAGTTAAAAAGTATTTTTGTTCCTGCATCCTTGAGTTTCTAAACTTGCAGTAGTAGTTCCAATAAGGTAACTTTCTGATCCACTGCACCGAGAACACTTATTGTCGGATAACGCCACATAACTATGTTCCGAAGAAAATCGTTCATCTGCCTTCGGTTACAGAGTAGCAACCGATTATGGATACATTATCTAATGACAACGTTACTTTCTGCATCCATGAGTAGAGTTTTTCTGAGCCCCTGGCTTGAGATAGATAGACTGACCTCTAGATTGCAGGAGTGAACAACACGACCGGTCCTTTTCTGAACATTTCAAGCTCGACACTGTCACCTTCCGAGCACTTCAAGCTCGACACTGTCACCTTCTGAGCACCTCAAGCTCGACACTGTCATTTTCTGAGCACTTCAAGCTCGACACTGTCACTGTCTGAGCACCTCAAGCTCGACACTGTCACTGTCTGAGCACTTCAAGCTCGACACTGTCACTTTCTGAGCACCTCGAGCTAGACACTGTCACTTTTTGCGCACTTCAATCTCGACAGTGTCACTTTCTGAGCACTTCAATCTCGACACTGTCACTTTCTGAGCACTTTATTCTCGCCACGATCATTTAAACCCTTGGGCCACGTGTATACGTCACGTTTGTGGCGACCCTGTAGCTCTCTGGCCACCTGATACTCGACAGGGTCCCTGTCTAGATACCTAACCCCCGACACGGTCACCCTCTGGACATTTGACTCAAAACCGGACACATGATGTCACGAACCAGACCTGGCCACCATGAGGGCCTGGTTCCTGTGCCGGTATCAAGGTGGTTCCAGGCTGGTTCCTGGCTGGTTCCTGGCTGGTCTCTGGCCGGTTCCTGGCGGGTCCCTGGCTGATTCCTGGCAAGTTCCTGGCTGATTTCTGGCTGGTTCCTGGCGGGTCCCTGGCTGATTCCTGGCAAGTTCCTGGCTTGTTCCTGGCTGGTCCCTGACTGGTTCCTGGCTGGTTCCTGGCTGGTTCCTGGCTGGTTCCTGGCTGGTTCCAGGCTGGTTCCTGGCTGGTTCCATGCTGGTTCCAGGCTGGTTCCTGGCTGGTCCCTGACTGGTTCCAGGCTGGTCTCTGGCCGGTTTCTAGCTGGCCTCAAGCTGGTTCCTGGCTCTATTATTTATTGCCGGAAGTTTGTCAACCGTTGACCGTCACGTGACAAGGCCAATGTATTGACTCGCAACCCACTCATCTATATTAAACACGTTTTTATTTCGTAAACAGCAGGTCCATCACTACGATACCACGGGCTGGGCATTATACAGCTGAATTACATTTATAACCTTAAGTACTACTTAAAAAATAGTACTACTTTAAAATTATAGCAGTGTGGGATCTGAGTTATAGGTCTGATATGATATTATTTGTGACTTTTGCAATATACCAATCCAGGCTCCGACACTAGGCCACCTACGCTTGAGTCCATTTTCCTTACTCGTGAATATGAAACCGACATTCATAGTTGATGGTAGATATTGGGAGAGGTGCTCATCTCTGAAACGGACAGCAAAGCGACATGCTCCTTTTTTTGACCGACTTGTTTGTCCGACATAACGCACGTGGAAGAATTGTTTTCACCACATGATTGGATAAAAGCAACAGTGACGTCAGTAAATTATTGACAGACTGGATCGGCCTATTGCCATATCCGTGTAACTCTTAAATTTGCTCGTACAGCAAAATGCCACGTTCCATGGCTTATTTTGGAATGTACTGGATTCATGGTTTGGTCTTGGTATTATTAACATATGTGGTTGTCATATCAACCTGCCTGTGAAGAAGCAACAAATGGAAAAAAACATGACATAGTATGATTAATCGGCACAGCTTCTGTTGAGATAGTTGTATGTATGTTTATTTCCGTACAGGCCATGGGCCCATGGTACAACACATTTACACATTGTTTGGTAACAGTGCACAGTCATCTTAAAACAGTGATGCGCGTATGCTGCCAAGTTACATAGCAGCTTTTGGCATTCGTAGTTTTCGTTATTGTGTGAAAATTAGCTCTGGTAACATATTTTGTCAGGAATACAAATTTCATACTTATATACATGTATATGTATATCATACGTATATCACAAAATGCGGATAATCCATGACAAAGTGAAGTATATCTCCTAGCACCTTTACGTTCTGATTAAGACAATAATTGCAATATCTTTCCTCTCTGGAAACACGACCGCGAAGCTTTTCTATTGGTAATTTATGGCTAGAACATCTTAGTTTGGCAAGTGCAATCATGTGTTTGTTTATTGTGCAACATTGCAGATAAGGTTCTGACTCCAAGTGACCCTTAAACTGTTTATAAGATCAAGCTTTGAAAGACTGTCAACGTTATCGGATGATTCTTGTAGTGATATATCAGATAAGCGCTGTTTAAAGTCAGATACAAACCAATTGACGTCTCCCACAACTTGCGTCACCCAGACATGGCCGTAACCATACTTATACAGTAGATCGAGGATACAAGTCGCACAGGTCAATTGTCCAGCTTCTTCTAAACAGAATAGTTTATTATAACAACTGTTAGTGTACCGACTCGGTGTATGTATAATATTTAACCAGAACTTAACACATCGGGTCATGTATGAGACGTAGATTGGCTTTATGCCGCATTCCCCTAGCACCGTACAATCCAGGGTTTGTGAGGGTAGCCCAAGTATAAGTTTACAGTATCTGATGCGACACTTTTCAATCTGGGGGCGGTAGCTATATCCCCACACGTCAGAACCATAGAGTATAATATGTAAACTCATTTTATCGAACAATTCAAGGCTAACCCTCAAAGGGCAAGTCTTCACATTTTGATCTGACATTTCTGACGATAAAAATAGCTCATTCCGCTTGCTTTACTAACGTTTCAAGGGCTGCTGTCCATTTTAATGAAGAAGAAAAAAGAATGCCAAGCTATTTGGAGTACATGACGGTTTGTTTAATTTTTCCGTTAAATTTCGCTCATTTTTCCTAAGTTTACCGCCATTTCTAAAAACTACTATTTTAGTTTTTTAAATGTTAACCTGTAATCCATATCTTTTACAGAATTCTCCTAGAGTGTCTAATTGTTTCTGCAGACGGCCAACCGAATCATTAACAACCGCAATATCGCTGCGTAAATAAACATAAAAACGCCTGGGAATACTTCATCAATGAACATTCCGGGAGTGGGGTTGTTTTCCATACAGGTGTCACATCCCTTGTCATGTTCATTTACATATCTCATAACGTCATCGTCGAATTCAGTGCCGGTGTCGGCACTTTGATTCAACAACGAGCTGGAGTGTTCTAACCATTGATCAACCGAAATATTTTGCCATGGCTGCGATCCGATCTTATACTGGTTTATTTCATTTTTAAAATAGGGAAAGTCGCTATAACGTTAACAGTTTTCATTTATTGACGCTGTACATTATGTCACGTATCAGGTCTTTGAATTTCGCAAATCAGTAGTTTTTCGGCAAAAAATTGCTGTACTTGAACATAGGACCCTACGAGAGCTATTAACTAGTAAGAACAGCTGGTCGATATCAATGATGTGTGGCTGGGGACTCGTCACTTGGCTTATTTTACGATGAAAACACAGCGCGGCTCGCTAATCTTCTTATCATAACAACATTACAGGGAGGCTCTGCACTGTCGCGAGCGGCAGGGCGGGGGAGGGGGGGGGGGGTTCGGGGGGTGGGGGGGTTCAAGCAGAGGTGGTGGGATGACTGAGTCGGTTGCTATGAAATTAATGTGCATGGTAGGGATGATGAAACTAGAAATGTAGACCGAAACTAAATAAACGGGCAGTTTGGTTTTAGCTGTCCACCGAGTGAGAGCGTTGAGCCTGGGGGCGAAACTAAAGAGTGAATTCACTTTTGGGATGGGGCCAACAATTGAGAGGATGCTCACTATAACGACAGTTTTAGAGCTGCCGGATCTGAGGGGTCAATATGGATATGAGGTGTCCAATCTGGATCTGAGGGGCTAAATACGTCACAAATAAAGTCAGTCAAGGCAATTGTTAAGGTCAAGATCATTGTAGTGGACCGAAGACATAGTCCGGATTTTACATTTTACGTCATTTTCATCCTACGGGTGACGCAATCTCGTGCTTAGTTTCGTGCATTCGTCTTTTTCTTTTACACAGATTTTCAAATTCGCGCGTTGCACAGTGATAAAGCTCACAATCATGGTCAGTTTTCGTGTCTATATTGTTAATTTTGGCTCTGCGAACCATTTTTTTTAGATCTTAATACGGAGCATTCATCATCCGACCACTCTGCACCTGTTTTGCAGTTGGCCGATACCTTGACTTTCGAACGCCGCATACCAATTGCCGCGCGCTGGACAGCATGAGAAAGTTTGTCAACTGCATTATTTACATCACCATTATTTAGAGCGGAGTCAGCATCTTTCAGAATATCTGCACTGCGTTCATCACTTAGTGTTTCTATGTATTCATTCATTCTAGATGGATCCCAGCAATAAACGGGGAGGGTTGGTGGATGTTGGTTGTCAACGCGCGCTCGTTCGCTGTTACATTTAAAGAGGCTCACAATTGGAAAATGATCTAAACCGCTTATCATGTCTACCTTAAAATCGGTTACGAAAGGAAAGATTCTAGTGGAAGCTGACATGTCATCAACAAGTCTGTGTCCATTTGGCCAGCAGAAAGTGAGTTATCTGTCAGGATCACTGATGTTTCTACCATTTAGCATATGGACATCAAAACGCTTGCACAAGTTTAACAAAGAGTGACCAAAACGACTGTTCTTAAAGCGAAATATACCTCAAAATCGGTTTATTTCTTGAAATCTCACGAAGCCGGCCTCGTTACCGGAAACACAACAAAACTCCCCTCATTACCGAAAAGTTACATGCTTATCACCAAACCAACCGAACAACGAGGCAATTATCAGGCAATTACCCTCGGAACGAAAAGTATCATTACACAAGCCATGGTCGCGAGGCGGTGCTCCGATTACAGCGTGAAGCGGCGCTCCGATAACAGCGTGAAGCGGTGCTCCGATAACAGCGTGAAGCGGTGCTCCGATAACAGCGTGAAGCGGTGCTCCGATAACAGCGTGAGGCGGTGCTCCGATAACAGCGTGAAGCGGTGCTCCGATAACAGCGTGAAGCGGTGCTCCGATAACAGCGTGAAGCGGTGCTCCGATAACAGCGTGAAGCGGTGCTCCGATAACAGCGTGAGGCGGTGCTCTGATAACAGCGTGAAGCGGTGCTCCGATAACAGCATAAAGCGGTCCTCCGATAACAGCGTGAGGCGGTGCGCCGATAACAGCGTGAAGCGGTGCTCCGATAACAGCGTGAAGCGGTGCTCCGATAACAGCGTGAAGCGGGCCTCCGATAACAGCGTGAGGCGGTGCTCCGATATCAGCGTGAAGCGGTGCTCCGATAACAGCGTGAAGCGGTGCTCCGATAACAGCGTGAAGCGGTGCTCCGATAACAGCGTGAGGCGGTGCTCCGATAACAGCGTGAAGCGGTGCTCCGATAACAGCGTGAAGCGGTGCTCCGATAACAGCGTGAAGCGGTGCTCCGATAACAGCGTGAAGCGGTGCTCCGATAACAGCGTGAGGCGGTGCTCCGATAACAGCGTGAAGCGGTGCTCCGATAACAGCGTGAAGCGGTGCTCCGATAACAGCGTGAAGCGGTGCTCCGATAACAGCGTGAAGCGGTGCTCCGATAACAGCGTGAAGCGGTGCTCCGATAACAGCGTGAGGCGGTGCTCCGATAACAGCGTGAAGCGGTGCTCCGATAACAGCGTGAAGCGGTGCTCCGATAACAGCGTAAAGCGGTGCTCCGATAACAGCGTGAAGCGGTGCTCCTATAACAGCGAGAGGCGGTGCTCCGATAACAGCGTGAAGCGGTGCTCCGATAACAGCGTGAAGCGGTGCTCCGATAACAGCATAAAGCGGTCCTCCGATAACAGCGTGAGGCGGTGCTCCGATAACAGCGTGAAGCGGTGCTCCGATAACAGCGTGAAGCGGTGCTCCGATAACAGCGTGAAGCGGTGCTCCGATAACAGCGTGAAGCGGTGCTCCGATAACAGCGTGAGGCGGTGCTCCGATAACAGCGTGAAGCGGTGCTCCGATAACAGCGTGAAGCGGTGCTCCGATAACAGCGTGAAGCGGTGCTCCGATAACAGCGTGAAGCGGTGCTCCGATAACAGCGTGAGGCGGTGCTCCGATAACAGCGTGAAGCGGTGCTCCGATAACAGCGTGAAGCGGTGCTCCGATAACAGCGTAAAGCGGTGCTCCGATAACAGCATGAAGCGGTGCTCCTATAACAGCGAGAGGCGGTGCTCCGATAACAGCGTGAAGCGGTGCTCCGACAACAGCGTGAAGCGGTGCTCCGATAACAGCGAGAGGCGGTGCTCCGATAACAGCGTGAAGCGGTGCTCCGACAACAGCGTGTGAGGCGTCATACTATACTAATTAGGAGTCTGTTGTTTTGCGTCACAGCGTGCCACGATATCTGAGACTCCGGCATTAACGACCGCGACCATGTAACCAGGGCTCCCTACCCCCCCCCCCCCCCGCCCCCACCCCATACTTAGTCCGGGCTTGGTTTTCAGTTGCACGTCACTGCTCTACATTTTCTTATAAAGCTCCGGCGCCAGATTGCATCCTGGCCGGCTGACACAGGAGGTTATCCAGGAGGTAATGTGGGTCATTTCTTACCCAATTTCCCATCCTCCCCCTCCCCCCTCTCTTCGCCCCATCTCTTCTAATCACCACCTTCATCATCCCACGCCGCCCCTCTCCCTCCCACTATTATTCCCATGTTGCGTCTACCATCTTATTTTACCAAATCTCTCTTTACCCGATGATAATATTTCTGCTTACAAAGTCAGCCGTTAGATGGCGCTAATGATGTAGGAGGGTGGGGGTGGGGGTGGGGGGGGGGGTGGCTACTGGTTTCCTCTCTTTGACTTTAGCAAAGGGCAAGCGATCTTGTGGCTTATTATGCATGAAATGTATTGGAAATTATAGTTTTCGGAAATTATCATCGGATACATCGGACGTGATATCGTCACATGAGTTTTGGCTCCGGCGGAAGGGTCCAACGATGTCTTGGCAGTAATACGGTCGGTCTAGCGACCCCGCTGTTTACCACGAAATCGGCGCCTCGTGTAATGGGAACAACAAATGGACATCATCTCGCGTTGTTTAGCATGCAGACCGAGACGTCACGGGTTCAAACAAAGGCTGCGTCTGCCGCAGCGTCATCCAGTCTGTCCATTCCATCCATATCATGGGCTCACGAGACTCTGTGGCCCGGTGCGTGTTTATTTATTAGGTATTCATTTTTATCGTCCAAGATTCATAGCTGCGTAATACCCAATGTTCTATGAAAGGTTAACAGGATGTTTTGTAAAAAAAAACGCCAAAAACACTCATAGTTTGTATAGATTAATATCTTGACTATCAAGTGATACTATTGTAAGATTGAGGCATGATCAAAGCTAAAAAACAGCTGATGTAAATGCCAACCGGCGAATGCAAATGAGTTCCACTGCGCTCTGCTTATCAGGAACGCGGTCATATTCCCGAATCTCCACGCGTGACCGGCCTGCAGTGATGTAAACACAGATAGGACTGTTAAACTGTTCTTAATATCGAGAAATATAAGCTGTGATTTCATCATATTCAAATGAAACTTAATGGCGACATTCTTGTTTGTTTTGTGAATAACAATGCCATAGAACTAACATACCGCTGACCAAAGAAATGGAGCATTTGTGCAGCACAATTATTATGTTTTGACTAGGAATGGCGATTATTCCTCGCACATGATTAAGCATATGCAAGATGCATAACGCAAGATGCATCTTTAAATATTAAGTAGCATTTCTGGGACAACGACATTTTAATGTTACAGTATAGCCTACACAGGGAGAATGGAAAGTCCGGGGATTCCTTAAAGCGTGGCAAGCCGTGAAAGTAAAGAAAAACAACATATGTTCACTTCGGTGTACCGTTACATTGAAAGTTAACCGCTCTTATTTTATATTCACCACGTGTGTTCTGAATGTTCTATTGATTTTCTGAATTTCGAAATTGCTGAAATTATATTGAATATAACTCCTTGATCACAACGAGCTGGTGAGGCGAAGACGAAAATACACCTTTCGTGCGTACGGCACGTGTGGTGTGCAAATACGACCCAGTTCACATATCCCAGCGCCTGCTCGCAAAATCCGCACACCAAAAAATGGAAAAGGCGGTAATTAGACAATGTATATGTATCATATTCGGCATCCTCAGTCTACGCGATGTTTTCAGGTTTGATGACAGCCGTTGTTGTCGGTCGTGATGACAAAAACATTTATGACAGTGGTGCGACAAAATGTGTAGACGTCAGGCCCATTAACATCTGTCCAGCCTGTCATGATATCCGTATACCGTATTAGTAACACAACTGCCGGTATCATGCTGCGATCTATTATACACGTGGAGGTGTCGCGCAATGACGGGGTCCGCGATATTTTAACGGCTCCATCATCTGCCGAAGATTTACCGTGGTCTGTGCCCGGTGGGTCTCCATGGACGGTATTCATAAGAACGGCGACCGATATTCGTGGGTTGATGAACCGCCCCCCCCCCCCCGGCACGGATCGAGGCTGTATTCGTAAACCACACTTGGCTTACGCACAAGCTGTGCATGTCCGTCATAACCGCAACCGCACCAGCTCATTAGCTTTATCCACGGATTCGCCATATTGACGCCAAAGAAAACGAGTCTGTGCCTGCAAAGCATAAACTGTGCGACTCGCTGAACGCGTACAATTCTACTGGAGGACACCGCTACAGGTTGGCTGCGAAATAGCTCCCGCGTGTTTTCACTAATGACATGACGATTTCAGGCAGGAGGAAAGTGTGTTATGGGGCAAGTACATGTACAAAAAAGAGGGTTTTTTGGAGCGAGTATATTTACAAAACATGGAATTGTTCGCGGCATGAAACCATTAAGGCCGGGTCAATTCACAAAGAAGCCCTCCCAAATATTTTGTTAAGTCCCTTTCCATGTTAGCCATGATCTTTGTGCTGTAACATGTCAATCTATTGAACTACTATTGTTTCTTTTATTATGAGTATTTTTATTGAGTATGGTGGGGTGTCTCCCCTCCCGTAACTTTGGGATTCTGCTCTCCCATAACTTAGGGGGTCTCCCCTACCCCAAAACTTTTCTTCTTCCTTCAAATTGAAAAGGTTCTTCTCTGTAGTAGCGCAATGGTCTGTCAACCACGCGGTAAATTTATTATAAAGACTGTGTCGAAGTTGTTATACAGTTTGTATTGACACAATGGCGGGTCATCCACGCGGTGATGTAATTATAATGACTGCGTTAAACTTGTTATGCAGTTTATATTGGCGCATTGACCTGTCAACCACGCTGTAATATATTAATAAAGATGTTAAAACTGTTTTTAAACAGTTTTTTGCGTCATTTCTGTGAGTGCACCATCATATTCGTTTAATGTTCTGGGAAGGTTTGCTCGTAATGTTAAAAAAACATTCTCCGAATATTTTTTGAATATTCTCAGAATGTTTTCCGAATATACCGCGAATATTCCAAAAGAACATTCCCAGAATATTAAGAAAACTTTCCTGAAAAACATTCTCGGAATATTTTTTTAGTAATATTCCCGTAACATTGACGGAATATTCGGAGAATATTCGGAGAATATTAATTTGTTACCTGGGCAGCTGACTCACTACCATCTAATAAAAGAAACGTATCGTCCGCATATTATCCAATCTTATATTCTTTCTTTCCAATAGTAATGCCCTTAATATTAATATATCGCTTAATAGCCATCGCCAAAGACTCAATGGACAAAATCTATAAATATGGCGGTAATGGGTCGCCCTGTCTACAGTCTCTTCCGAGTGCAAACAACGATGCAAAATTGCCATTATTAATGACACAACTCTCAGGGCATCTTAATAAAATACTGAACCACCTCAGCAAAGATTCTCCCAAGCCATATGACCGTAATACGTGTCCTATATAACTCCAACTGAATGTATCGAACGCTTGTTCAAAGCCTATAAGCAGAAGTTTAATTTGTCGTTAATTTTCCAATGGACAAATCCACATATGGAACTTACTCATCATCAACTGAGAGGGGGGCCTCCCTGGTGTAGTGGTTAGCACACTAGACCGCAGATCAATAGGTCTTGGGTTCGAATCCGGGCTCGGGCACCTAATCTGGGGCATGTTTCATTCCTTCATCCTTCATCGTCTCGGGAGGTTCCTTGGCCCAATTTAGCCTGTATGTGCACAAAAGTGGCCTAAAACACCAACATTCCATTCCATTCCATTCATCAACTGAGCAGATAAGCTCTGTTGAACTGATAGCATCCCACTACTGGTAGTTGGTCTCCCGTGCCGTGGCATAGGCTTGCACTGGAGGAAACGCGTTCGACCATTGTCGAGTGTGCTCGAAATGGATTCAAATTGGCAGAAATACTTATTATTTGTTAACTAGTTACAACAATGATGACCTGACAGACTGAATAGTGACGATTGACGGCAGGAGAGAAAGGCTCTTGTGCCACACACCAGGGCCACACATCATATGTACTTGCCGTTCGCGCGCAAACTTGCAGGTATAGCTTCGTTTTCGCATGGGAATTCCCAACATGTGAATAAGGCGAATTGTGGCTACTGCGGCTAAACACCCCCACGCCCTGGTCAAGCCGCAGAAGCCCCCCCCCCCACCGACAGGCTTAGCCCCTGAGAATAAAGCAGCATATCGCTGTCCACGAGCAGCAAACTAATGCTGGAAAAGGAGCAGTGCCCCCCCCCCCCCCCGCCCCCCCCCCCCGTTTTCGACGTCTATGCACTGTAATCTCGAAATTCAAGCCCCCCAGGGGCGGATCTAGTGGGGGGGGGGGGTTACGGGGGTTTCAACCCCCCCTTGGAAACCTGAACATACACTGCCAAAGTCGGCTTCTCCGAGCACCCCGCCCCCCCCCCCCACCCCGGGGGTGCAAGTTTTTAGAGAGCACACCCCACACCCACGGTGGGAAATTTTCAGAGAGCAACCCCCCGTTGGCAAATTCCTAGATCCGCCCCGCCCCTCCCAACCCCTAAAGTCTGGATTCGCCCCTGTAGTAATCGCGAAATTCAAACCTCCCCACCTTCTAAAGTCTAAATCCGCCCGTGGGCTGTGTTCATGATGAAAAAGTGATCTTCAACATAACTTTATCACTCTACTCTTGGGTGCATCCCTTTCTATTTTGAACACGATAATACAGTTTAATTTAGCGCTAATTGGATTTGAGTGAACTAAGTGTAAATATTGCTACTTCTATTACATATCATTGGGAGATCTTGATGTAGCCACGCGAAACTACGGATAACCCCGGTCATTTATTTGAAAGCTGCACAGAGATATGCGGATCAATGCCGTGTCGGTGGCTACGAATAGATTGCAATGACAGTAAGCAAGTAATTTGTTTATTATAATAACTTATGATGAACACAACGGATAACATGTACAACAGGGTAAGCACACAATATAGATTCTCACCCGGCCCTTCTAGGCTGACAAGTGACTGTGGATGTGTAGTAATTCTAGTACTGCAGCATATCTCGGCGTGCACAAGAAACGAAAACAAATGCCAACAGAAGTCGTGAATCTCAGCTTGAAGACAGTGACTCGATGACGGTGGATGGTTGGTTGTTTGCATATTCTGGAGGCTTTGACCACTTTAGTCATATCGCGTCATTTGAGAGAAGGGAGAGTGGAGCCATGTCCCGAAGGTAATCCCCCTACTCTTTACGAAGAAAGAGATGGGATCTTTATCTTGCGACCACACAGATATGGCCACAGCGGGGCTCGAACCACCGACCCACGTACCGTTAGGGGGCAAGAGCACTGAATGCGAGCGCTCTAACACACTGAGCTATCGCGTGAGCCCTGCGACGACGGTGGGAAGAGCACATACACGTTGCTTTCTTCATTGGACGCGATGCATCGTTACACCATTAGGTCAATTAACAAAATGTGAAGCGCCAAAAAACATATTGCGTCATGTGTTGTACCAGATTTGTCTCCATACACCAGTATCATCGATAAATGCTGCGACATACAATGCAGTCACGTGACAAATTATCCATAAATACAGGTGATGCTACAGAAAAGTATTATGGGATCAACAGTACATGCTTACAAATCATATACGGTCTGGTATGTAACATGCGATGTCGTGGCCATCGAATTATACTTGCTACAAAAAAACTGACTATGTGGTCTGAACGTGACATCAGAGAAAGCGCGCGGTCACCTCCAGCGAATCCGGTTTTGAGCACATAACTTTACCGCCCCATATACAAAACATGAGGAGCTCTTTTTAATGGCGTGAAACTACCAGAAATCCAGCGTCTTTTGATTCAAAACTAGTAGGAGTACGACGTTGCATCCCCAAACATTTACTCCATATCATTTTCAACTCTAACAGTGCATTCATATGCAAAACATCACTGGGTTTAGATTGAGACCCATAGTAAAGTATAGCGACCCGCTGAAGCGTTGTACCCAGGATGATTGTTTCTAGAGGTGAGCACGCGCTGTCTGCGATGCCAGTCCCTTACAAACTCTATTATCACGTTTGGATTTTGTCGCCTGCACCAGCTATCCACGTGACCTTTTGTTTTGAGTGCAAGTTTGGCATTTGTAGAACCGGCACCTGTCATCCCATCGCTTGTGCCACGTTCCTGTTTCCCCAGCTGGATCCGAGACACTGACGATTCTTAATCGTGCTTTCTTCTAATTTATTTAATTCTGATTTATTTCCAAAAAAAATCTGCTCATTTTTTTCTTCTAATTTTTTTCCTCTATTTTTTTTCTTCTAATTTTTTTCTTCTAATTTGTTTCTTCTAATTTGTTTCTTCTATTTGTTTCTTCCATTTTCCCTATTCTAATTTTGTTCTTCTATTTTGTTCTTCAATGTTTTCCTCAATTTTTTTCTTTCGTGTTTTCTTCTAATGCATAATTCTGGTTCCCCTTTAAAACGACTTCGTAAATTTATCTGCATAAATCAGTGAGTCCCACTACATTAAAGAATTATTATATTCCTTACAAAGGATTCAACTGCTTGGTATATCATGAAGATTTATAAACAAAACGCATTTTGTTTTAGGCCGACTGCGCGCACATCAGAGCTAAACTGGACCAAGGAAACTCCCGGGAATATAAAAAATGAATGGGTGAGACAGATTAGGTGCCCGGACCCAGATTCAAACCCAGGACAAATTGATCTACAGTCTACTGCTCTACCCACTACCACTAATCATTGTACACTTATCTACGACCAAATCTGCTGGTCAACAAAATTAACACAGAATACTGACCGAAGAACAGAATAAAGGCAATAAATATGCACAGCACGGCGAACACAAAAAGAACCGTAAATGGCTGACATAAAACAAACAGAAAATTATATGCATGCAAACAGAATAAATATATTTTAATCAAAATAATGCTTAATTGGAAAAGCGGCAGCCAATAATCCATTTGTTTATATAACATTCAGACTAGTGGCAGCAAATATGCAGACGTTTATGTAACATTAGATATTTTCCGTTTTTCCGTTGTTAATGTACATTGTTGTCTAGTGGTCCAGAACAAAAAACGAAAATAATGCTTAATGAAATATGGTAACGTATGCATCAAACAAGCAGCATTGTAACAAATATATATATATATATATATCAACATGATTTACACATACAGAGCAAGAACACGTTCGCCACCATGCATTATCTACGGTTTCCTAACCAAGAGAATAAATTATGAATATATATAGTAGTGAATAAATTAATTGTTCCATATCTTCTTGAGGCTGTTATTCACTTATGCATTGCTTGGTTAAAGAAACGATTATTGACATGACTTGACTTGACATATCAATATATCTCAACAGATAGATCAGCATGAAGTCCATAATGTCATCAGTTATGAATAGCGACCCTACTGGATTGCAATACCTTACTCGATGATGGTTTAAGTTACTGACTTGACATATCAATATATCACAACAGAAAGATCAGCATGAAAGCCATACATGTCAACAGTTATGAATAGCGATCCTACTGGATTGCAATACCTTACTCGATGATGCTTTAATTTACTGACTTGACATATCAATATATCACAACAGATAGATCAGCATGAAGGCCATACATGTCCTCAATTATGAATGGCGCCTACTGGACGTCAATGTCTTCCCCGATGATGCTCTAAGTTATTCATATAGTTTGTTTCTCTCTGAATGATGGATTTCGTTCTATCGTAGATATGACCTGGAGCCATTGTTCGATTTGCTGCAGTGATAACTCACAAGGAAATGTATTCGTGCACTCATCTTCTTTAAAATTAAGTGGCAAATTTCCCTCGGTTTTTTGACGTGGCATGGTACGCAAGAAGGCAGGCTTTTTGCGCACCTGTCTCTACCAGAAAACTTCCCTAAAGCATCTCAGTTTTTTGCACGTGCATGTATGCACTATAGCATGATCGTTATGGATTACGACCCCCAATTAAAGATGTTCAATCGCGAGAGAAAATTAATTTTGAGAAGGACATGACGTCTTCAAATGATAGCAAAGAGCAGATCAGCGTTTTCTACATGTTTTCAGGATCAGTTGGTGGAGGGCCCTCCTGAACTGTTGGTCCTTCTTGACGTAGATGAAGATGTTGGCCGTGACGTTGATGAGGTTGAGCAGGAAGGTGAGGTTGGGGACGGCGAGGCTCATGCCGCAGTGCTGGGGGTACACGGTGTAGAGGAGGATCGTGGTGTTGTAGGGCAGCCACGTGAAGGTGTAGACCACCAACAGCCACGCGATCACACGCGAGGTCTCCGTCACGCGTCGCATGCGCATGCGCGTCGTGGCATCGGTAGGAGGCGGCGCGGTCGCGGCGACCTGTTTATCGATAGCGGTTGTTTCGTCGACCGCCAGGTGGAGCGGTTGTGGCGATCTCTCCCCAGCACATGGCGCTTTAGCCGGGGTGACGCGTGCGTACTTGCGCGCTATGCGCTCCCTCTCGCGTGTGACCCACGCGTTACCGGACGGCCTCTTGGCGCTCATCGGGTGCGGCTGCGTTGTGATGACGCCATCGCTGGAAGTCGGCTCCGCGGTTTGCGATGACGTGCCGGTTAGATCGTCGTTGAAGGGCCACCCATGATTATCGGACAGTTCTCCCACTCGTTTGCTATCTCCGACCGCTGCGTGGCCCGCCCGCATCGTCACGGAGGAACCCGGCTGGCCGCTGACACTAGGCTCCACAAGTCCTGACCTCACCGCGTCACGTGATGATGAATTCAAGCGAGTCACCATGGTCATCATCTCCGTGTTGGACGTCGTGTTATCAGAGCGTCGTGCGGTTTTGCCACCTCCTGGCGTCGCCGTCGTCACGCGGGCACCACGACGCTGATGACGCTCAGAGTCCACGTCCACGTCCCTTGATGACTTCGACGGATTCGTGCCACCGACCTTATGTCGCGGGGGCGTCGCCGCCGACGAAACCTTGGCACTCCGGAATCGGCGGAAAATGGCGATGGGCACCGTCAGGGCCAACCCGACGGTGAGTCCGTAAATGACATACGTCATCAAGCAGCCGGTGATGACGTACGTCTGGTTGAAGATGGCGTCCCCGAGGAAGCACAACCCGCGCGCGCCTGGCTTCGAGTTGACCGCGGGGATGACGAAGCCCAGGAAGCCGAAAACGCTCCAGAAGGCCCAGCAGGTGTACACCATGAGCCTCGCCTTGGATGGCGTGATCAGCGACTTGAAGCGGGTCAGGCTGACGGCGGCCAGCGCCACCTGCAGAGCCATGAAGAAGGTGCCGGTGATGGCGCTGCCGAAGCTGGCCGTGCCCAGCATCATGACGAGACAGCAGGAGATTCTGGGCCACAAGACGCCGTGCAGGAAGACGAAGACCCGGGACATGAGGACGGAGACGGCCAGCAGGATGTCGCACACGGCCAGGTGGGCCAGAAACACGTGGCTTGCGCGGCGCAGGTGCTTGGCCGAGACGACGACGGCGATGACCGTGATGTTGCCGCATATGGCGATTAAGGACATGGTGACCTGCAAGGTGGCGAGGAAGGTGAACAGCATGGGCGTACCACCGCCACCGCCTCCCTGTGTGCCATCTCCCTCTCCAGCTGTTGTACTACCGTCCAGCCAGGTATCCGTTCTCGGGTTCCCGGATGCTACATCTACCGTGCCGTCGTAGTGGTCGTCGTAGGCGGCCATATTGACTGCGGTCGCTCGGTCACGTGGTATCCGAGGTCGATTTTGTCACGTGGTATTCAAGGTCACTTGATCACGTGATATCCAAGGTCACTTGGTCACGTGGTATCCGCGGCCTCCCTATGGGTCATCAACAAATTGTTATGAATGACATTGGCTAGTAAACCGGAAGTAGATCCGGGACCGTCCTCGTCTGTATAAACAGATTTTAGAACCTTGGTTTTCACGTTATCTCCTTGATATAGAGCACGTTACAACCTGTACGTCATATTGTGACAACGAGAAGCATCGAGGAAGCCAGGAGTAGCAAAACGAGATGGGTTGACGGAAGAGATAAATCTCCTTGGACTTAATCTGGCATCACTGTTCGATCTATTTCGGTGTTAGCTCTGTACGGAATTTATACATTAGCATATCTACCTTGCGGTCAAGTGGCATAAGCACTCGCAGCATTACACGCTCAACCGTTACCGTGGTAAATAATAAGACGGATTATAGACAGCTGATTAAGCTGTACTGTACAGCTGTACCGAAATGCCAACTTGCACAATAGACCAATGCAGCCTGTACCGAAATGCCAACTTGCACAATAGACCTATCCAGGCTGTACCGAAATGCCAACTTGCACAATAGACCAATGCAGCCTGTACCGAAATGCCAACTTGCACAATAGACCTATCCAGGCTGTACCGAAATGCCAACTTGCACAATAGACCTATGCAGGCTGTACCGAAATGCCAATATGCACAATAGACCTATCCAGGCTGTACCAAAATGCCAACTTGCACAATAGACCTATCCAGGCTGTACCGAAATGCCAATTTGCACAATAGACCTATCCAGGCTGTACCGAAAGGCCAACTTGCACAATAGACCTATCCAGGCTGTACCGAAATGCAAACTTGCACAACAGACCTATCCAGGCTGTACCGAAATGCAAACTTGCACAACAGACCTATCCAGGCTGTTACTGATCGTTGATTACCGTCACTGTTGCTTTTACTCAATTATGTGGCGAAGCAGCATGTCACTTTCTTCTCAGTTTCAGAGATGAGTACTTCTCACTTGTATCTACCATCAACTATAATACACCGTTCCGGGCTGTCCATCATTCATTGACGTCACTGTTGCTTTTATCCAATCGAGTGGCGAAAACAGGTCTTCTATGTGCGTTATGTCCGACGAACAAGTCCGACAAAGCAGGATGTCTCTTTCTTGTCAGTGTCAGAGATTCAGACTGCGTATTACTTTTACCTGCCATAGGATATCATTGTCAATTTCATGCTCATGATTAACGAAAAGAACTCGAGCGTGGGCGGCGGTTAGTTTCGGAGTGTGGAATGGTGAGTTAGATACATGCCAATGCAAACTTTAGCGCATAGTGTTCTCCGGTTTTTACCACTTTCATTTGCAAGTGACAATGCCCAAATAGTACGTTGCAGCAATAATATGAATAAATTGCATAGCATGGCATAGCTGCCAAGCTATGTGTCAAAAGGGAAGAAAATGACGTCATTTAAGCTGACTGCATTCACTTCTCAATCCCAGTGAGCCAAGTCAGTCGGCTTCGTTCAGTTTTGTGCCCAAGTAAGTCATGACAAGTTAGCTTGACTCACTTCTTGGTCCAAAAGATTAACTGGAAATCATGGAAATCAATGAGTGAAATATTAAAAAAGATTGAGTCATCTATAAAACCATGTAAACTTATGAAAACCTACCAACGTTTCCTTCTGTAGTATACCTGAGGTGTAATCAGCAGGCAACACGATGAAAGCACTGCCACGTGTATTTCCAATGTCAACTATTTGCAATACTACAAAACGGAGAGATGCGTAATATTAACGTTGTATTCAAATGGGGTTCCGTGACAATGCAAGGCCCAGGTCTTACCTGGTGTACGTACGCCCTATCCTGTATGGCGGGACGGAGGGAGAAGCCACGGTGTTTATTCCCCACGGCGGGTGCTGGCACGGATGGCACCACGGGCACCTGTTACGCCTGTTTGTATTGCGATACGGGCGCCACCCTCGCCTTGCCACCGTCTGATTGGCTCGCGACTCGCTCAGTCGTTCCGTTATTGGTCTCAAGGGATCATCAGTCTGTTATGAAGTCTCCATTGTCAGCGAGTGAACGCGCACACCGGAGGGGCGGCTAGTGTCATGACGCAGTGTGGCGCTGCGAGGTTGATGCGACTGTCTTCCTTGGCTTCTTAGGTAATAACCTGGCACGTTGTGCAAATACCTGAGCCAATCAAAAGAGGCGCCGTAAATGCTGTAACATCCACTGGGGACGTCACTCCCTATTCTCGCACGATATTATGTTATGGTGCCCAATTCCGTAGCAACCACGTGGGAAGCGGACTAATCTGGTGAAGGTAAGTAATAACATGAACAGAATAGAATTACCCTCTATGCGCCTGTAACTTGTAATGCTAGTAAAATAAAATATGATTGGATAATACCATTGTACCTTATGGAACTCGGCAATTACATGAAAAGAAAATATTTCATTAATTTTTAGGCAACAACCGACGTGTTATATAAATAAGGCCTATGGGTTCTTTCTTATTATTGGAGGCATCGACTAGCGATCCTGATAGCCCCTCATATTATCTGGGGAGCCACATTACTAACTATGGTATTGCCTTATTATCTTGGGTGATCGCATGCAGATCTATATTGATCGACTTTCTACCTAGCGGGGTCTACTTAATATGTATCGGCCTCTCTTTGTACAGTTTTTTTTATGACTCCTAATGTTCACACTCCTGGTCTCTTCGTCGTTGTTACGATGTGCTTCCGGTTGGACGATTTCCACTTGGTCGACACCCCCGTGTTGGTACTTCAAGTTGGACGACATTATATATTATAATTTATATATATCTATGTATATACATATGCATCTTGAGTAGTAACAACAATTGTAACGGGCTCTTATGGACAAGAAACGACACCAATGGGTGTGTTGTGCTGGTCAGCAATATTTTATTAACCTATAAAACAAGGCTCCTTGCCAAACACACTTTTCTTCTTGGGCTTCCAAGTTCACAAACACGCACGACTCAACTCTAGACCAGTGGAGGGTCTAGAAGGTCGGCTGGTCAAAAGCAAAGAGAGTGACCCACCCCGAATCAGCTCCTTAAATACCCCGGGACATTGATTCCTAACATGCAACACTTCAGTTACATAATTAAATTACCCGGCAGGGAACTAGCGCCCAGCCACCTGGTGGCGGAGATTCTAAACAAGAGACGTTAAGGTCAAGGTCGCTTAGTCGCCTTGTTTCAAAGAAACCGCACGAAGTTCAACAGACTTATAAATTCACGATAAAAAGGAATTTAAATGCAAGGATACTTCAATCAAACAAGTACAATAGGTAAGTTTCCACATCAAGAACCTGATTATAAAGTTGATCGGCGCGTACAATCAGCGAATTAACGTCAAATGGAATATAAACAAGAAACAACTCTTGAGCCAAGTTGAGGCGCCACCGCGGTCACTGACCTCCAACTGTCAAAAACCGATTCCGCGACATCTGCCCCCTTCACAAATAAATTGTCTCCTGACAATTTGCTAATTTTTTCCACCAAGAGCATCACAATAAGTTCTGTATCGCGAATACAATTTCCATTCATGAAGACAAGTAATACATCATTAAGTGATTAATTAATTTTCCCTAATGACTAGGGAATAACCATACCCTTGTCACTATAATCACACTGCAAATACATAGAATAGTTTCTACCAGTACACCTAGATAAACATTTCCAGATTTCTTTGTCATTAGAACTATTTAGGAATATACAATTTCCAGTAAGATACGATAACATGACAAATTTATATACAATGGATTGCTTATACTAATGACTCCATTAACTGATATAATAACCGGTTTACTGTATCAGTTGGATTGGCTTTCTGAAGTTCCAGACACATCTTAATCTTTTCCAATTTCATCAGATGGTTAAGATAAATTTCATCTAACTTCTGATCAGCTAGTTCAGAACTGTTTAACTGACAAGAGAAGTTAGTGTCTCTGAATCTTGAGGGTTTCCTGCTTATTCTCTGAGGTCTTTGGGGGATCTCCGTAAGTTCATCCTCATCAGACGACTCATTTAACTCCTGGGCACTAACAGGGGATTTACAAACAGAAGGAACCCGAGGTACGCCTTCAACTTTTTCATCCACACCAGACTTCTCTAGCTGTTTGTCCCTTTTACTCTGGTCAATTCAGTTTCACTCGTCTCTTGCAACATTGGAAGAGACAATGGTAACAACAGATTTCTATGCAATGTACGTCTTTTCTTTTGACTTCCATCTTCCATTTCTACTGTATACACTGGAATGTCAGGGTTTGGTTGATTGCATACAAGATAAACATCTGGTTCCCACTTATCCGCTAACTTGTGCGGACCCTTAAACCCTACGTTCTTGACAAGTACTCTGTCACCTATCTCACTATGCGCTCCACGCACTTTGAGGTCATAGACTCGTTTATGCCTTCCGGCTGAGAGCCTTGTAGCTTCTTCAGCTATGGTGTATGCCTGTGCCAACCTGTCTTGCAGGCTGGACACATCTCCGCTAGACTCATCAGACCGAAGATTAAGCAATACATCAGCTGGTAACCTTGGCTTGCGGCCAAACATAAAAAAATGAGGACTGTAACCTGTGGCATCATGGATGGTGGCATTGTAAGCATGGGCCAAACTAGCGACCTGACTCTTCCAGTCCTGTTTTTGTGTCTCAGGCAAGCAACGGAGCATGCGCAGAAGGGTTTGATTCATTCGTTCAGTAATACCATTTCCCATCGGGTGGTATGGGGTGGTTCGTGACTTGACGATACCTACAGTTTTACACAATTGTGAAATGATATTGCCCTCAAAGTTTCGACCCTGGTCAGAGAGTATGCGCTTCGGGAACCCATAGTGCACAAAGAAGTTTTCATAAAGAGCTCTGGCAGTGGTCTGAGCCAACTGGTTCCTAGTAGGAATTGCCTGAGCGAACTTAGTAAAATGGTCAGTTATGACTAGGATGTTTTCGTATCCCCCCTTCGACGGTTCTAGCTTCAAGTAGTCTATACAGACCAATTCCATGGGAAATGTTGTTTCAATTGTCTTCAAAGGGGCAGCGTGAGGCAAACAGGGGAACTTTGCTTTGATGCAACGGTCACATTGCTTCACACTGACACAAATATCGGTTGCCATACCAGGCCAATAAAATCTTTCCTGGAACAGGGAGAGTGTTCTGGCTTGACCCAGATGTCCCATGTCTTCATGTAAAGCTTTAAAGGCTATGGCAAACATAGACTTGGGGAGCAAAAGTTGCCTACACTGTCCACACTTGGCATGAACATGCCTGTAGAGCACACCCTCTTCCCATGACAGCTTATCCCACTGATTTAAATACTTCTTTAAATCTTTCCCAGCCTTCCGCCAGGTCTGTTGAGATGGCTTGCCACCCCCATAGAGTTGGTGTACTTTCCAGAGCAGAGGATCAGCCTTCTGCTTCGCCGCCCAATCAATTTGCGGTGACAACACTGAACCTAAACTGCTATTCAGTTGACTGACATGACTCGACAGACATAACGATGATACAAATCCCTCTTCCTCCTCATCACCTGGAGGACATAGGGTTTGAAACACCTCTCTTGTGATTTCCCTGAAAGAGGATGCTCCATTTGGCAACCTTGACAGTGCATCTGCGTCTACATTGGTTTTACCAGGCTTGTATTTAATGTTAAAGTCGAAGCTAGCCAGTTCTGCAACCCAACGGTGGCCTGTGGCATCCAGCTTAGCTGTTGTCAACAAGTAGGCCAATGGGTTGTGATCTGTATAGACAGTGAACTTCTGCCCATAGAGGTAATCCTGAAAGTGTTGGGTGATGGCCCACTTCAAAGCCAAGAACTCTAGTTTATGTGCACTATAGTTTACTTCAGCCCCACGCAAGGTCCTACTTCCATAAGCAATGGGCTGGAATTTACCATCATGCTCCTGGCCGAGTACACAGCCGAGCCCTCGCCTACTGGCATCAACATGTACTGTGAATGGTTCATCAAAATTGGGGTAGGCCAAGGTAGGAGGTGTTGTTAGAAGAGTTTTCAATTTTTCAAATGCAACCTGTTGCGACTCCCCCCATTCCCAATTGTCCACTTTCGGTTTCTTGTGAGGCTTTTTCCCCAGCAGGGCATAGAGGGGCATAGCAATCTTTGAAAAGTCTTTTACAAACTTTCTGTAGAAACCAGCGAAACCTAAGAAGCGCTGCAGTTCCTCTGCATCCGCAGACACAGGCCACTTCTGGACTGCTTCCAGTTTGGCCGGGTCACATTCAATTCCCTCGCCTGACACGAAGTGTGCAAGATACTTAATCTTTGTCTGGAAAAATTCACATTTATCCAGGTTTAGTTTTAGAGACGCCTCTCGCAGTTTTTGGAAAACTTTCTCCAGATTTTCAAGCTTTTCCTTGAAGGTACGACCCCAGACAATTATGTCGTCGAGGTACACAATGCAAATCCGCAAATGCAATTCACCTAACACATTCTGCATCAACCTCTGGAATGAAGACGGCGCATTTTTAAGCCCGAACGCTAACCGATTAAACTCATAGTGCCCTAATGGTCCAGTGGTAAAGGCAGTACGAGCCTTATGCTCTTCATCAATCTCCATCTGCCAATACCCTGCCCTCAAATCCAGTGTGGAGAACCACTTTGCACCCCTCAGAGTTTGCAGAAGTTCTTCTATTTTGGGAATAGCATACGCATCAGAGACTGTGCGTTTATTCAGGCGACGGTAGTCTATACAGAACCTCAGGGAGTTATCTTTCTTCCTGACAAGCACAATATTCGATGCCCAGGGGCTCTGAGAGTGCCGAATCACACCGACATCCAACATCTGCTGCAGATGTTGACGCACTTCCTCATACTGAGAAGTGGGTATCCGCCTCGCCCTGTCTTTGAAAGGGGTCTCGTCAGATAACTCGATCCTGTGCTTTTGGAAGGTCGTACAGCCCAAATCCATGGAACCCTCAGAGAAAATGTCAGTCCAGTCCCGAAAGAAACACTCAGCATCCCGCTTATTGTCACCCTCCAAATGACTCAGATCTGGGAGCTTTCCCTCAACAAGTTTGGACTCTTCTGGGGCTTCGAGTTTTACAACATGCAGGTTACCAATCGGAAAACCTGCCTGCAACTCAATAGGTTTATCTCCGATGTTAGTGAGTTGCACTGACATGGATTGTGACTGGCCCTGTAACCCTACAACACCTGAAGTGACTTGCACTCCTTTTGACTCCAGTTCAACACAATTTTCCAGCAAGGCTACCCTGGCAGCCACTGGCAGAGCCATCTTCACCTTACCCTCCACCATCACTGTCTTACCCTGCGGTAGAGACACTACACTGTGCATCCTCACAATGCCATAGACTCCCTTCGACCTGTCAAGATGTCGCTGCTGAAGATTCATAGTGGAGATAGCCAAGTGGACTGGGTTTGACAGTTTACCCTTTTGTAAAAATCTCTCACCATGTACCTCCCTTAAGTGGTCCTTTAATGCCTGCAACACATTAGTCCCAATCAAGAATGGTGTGGATTTGTTGTAAGCGGTGTCTGTTACAACTAGCACTGGATAAGGATTCACATCTAAACAGTTATTAGGTAATGTCAGGGATACCTCTACGTATCCTAGGTATGGCAGTTCATGACCCGTCACCCCAGTCACCTGAATGAGTTGATCCAACATTGGATTGGAGGTTTCAGCTCCAAGTCTGGTAGCCTGGACCTCCAAAAACCCTCTGCCACTGTGGACACCACCGAACCAGTATCAAATAGGGCTGAGCACAAGCCTACTTGACCCACCAAGATCTCACCCTCATTGGGATCCCCAACTAGCTCAGTTCCTCTGCGTCCGTGTCTCGATTTGATGGGGCTAGAATTATCCCTGGTCCCCAGTTGCCCTACTCTGGGAACCAACCTTAGTTTGGGGTCTTTTTAGTCTGGGATCTTAACAGGAGCTTGGCCTGGACAGCTTCAGGCTTAGGAGTATTTTGACAGCGGGCAGACATGTGCCCATCTTCCCCACAACGATAACAAAACCCTCTGAAATTCCTTCTCTCAGTGTTCCTAGGAGGAAGTACAGGTTTGTCCAGTTGGCCCTTGTAAGATGACAGCTCAGAACGGAGCTGATCTAGCTGCTTCTGAAGGCTCTGAAGCATCGACTCCATAGTGGGGTCCTCCTTAGGCTTCGCCTCATCCCTAACGGCCTGAGCTGGCTGACACACGACCCGTTTAGGTTTTAACCTCACTTTCTTTTCCTCCCGCCTGGCCTCTTCCCTTCTCACTGCCAACAGCAGGTCAGCAAAACAAGGAGGAGAATCCTCCAGCTCCTCTACCTTGAGACGCTGCAACAGGAACTCATCCTGGCAACCTCGACTGAACTGTTTCACCACCATGCGAGGTAGCTCCCCCTCAGAAATTCCTTTCTGGGCCCTAACCTCCGATATGGCTGCAAACAATCGCTGAAGGTAGTCAGCTGCTACCTCCTTCTCCCCCTGGTATAACCCAAAAAAATTGACCAGCAGGTCATGTCCATCTTGCACCTGACCATACAGCTTCTCCAACAGGTCGAATACCTGTCTAGCTGTGCACGTGTGACTCTGGGCCAGATACCCAACATGCTCCAAAGCAGGTCTAAGCAGACTCTGGACCATAGCCCGCTTGACCTCCGAATCAGGAATCTCCGGGTCAAAATTCTGTAGGGCCATCAATCGCCAAGTGGTGTAGTCTACTTCCCCGTTCCCTATCACTCTGTTTCCCGAAAACAGACGGAGCTTCCTACTTTGCGGTCTAGAGGCCATGGGAAAGGACATAGGGACTGAACTGGGCGTCACGTGGCCACCAACTCTACCTGCGGTAGGGGGAATAATCCCAGGAGCCTCAGGTACAGATCTATCGGCTACAGGGCCACTAGCGACAGCACCGCTAGCTACAGCACCACTAGCTACAGGGCCGTCAGGCCCAGGGGCCTCAAGCGGGTCGACAGTTACAGGGTCAGCTACACGGCCGGCCTGTAACCCTGTCTCTGCGGGCTGGGTAGCCTCCTCGGTCAACGAAGCGAGGAACTTCATCCTCTCCTCACCGGACAAACTCTGGTACAGTTCCTGCAGCCTAGCGCTGTCCATCCCTTCAACAGGAATATCGGCATCACCACCCTCAGCACCCTCCTGACCAGTAACACTATCATCACTCCGCGGTTGGGTATGTAAAGCAGTGGGTTGGCGGGTGTAGGATGCAATTTTAATTATCCTGTTTTTAAACTTTTTCCCCTTCAATTCCGAAATGGCATCGGAGACCTCCTGGCTACTACTAAATTGTACGATAGCAGCCCCAGTTGAACCTCCTAGCTCATCTAGTATGATTTCCACAGACAGTGGATCCCCAGCTGGCGATAAGAAACCCTTGATACCTGTTTCTTGGGTCCCAGTGGGAAACCCAGACACATGAACATACGACATTGTCCCACTAACACAAATAATTTAAACCTTATGTAACCTTGTATTTACCAGCGCAACAATAAGCTGATCAAGCTGAATTAACAACCACACTTAACTATCTTAATTACCTTAATTATCAATACCAGTTCAATGCTATGTACACTTCAAATATAATTTCCAACCAGAACCAGCAGATGTATTAAATTTTGCTGATATTCACCGACCATGTAATGTCACCACCAACAGTTTGACCTGTCTATCGATACACACCCTTATACATGCATCATACCTGGTTACTAGTGAAAGTCATTCCAGTTCAATTTTCTAACTTTTCTTATAAATGTAACCACAATCAGTTGAAATGAGTTTCGACTAATTTAATTGAACAAAAACTACCTCTTTCTTGTGCTGCAGACACAGGGTAGATGGTTGTCAATCTTCACAGTCATGGGCTTTGGCTTCACCTTGCCACATGCTGTAAGGTCGAGTCTGCAGGGGCTGGGTTGTCGTGAAGAGGCTAGACGTCGCCGGCGGCTCCTGTCTGGGTTGTCTGGTCCAGTCAGAATCGTCTAGTGGCCACGTGGTTAGGCTGGCACCACGTGGTTTGCCCCCAAATGGCAAGAAACCTTGCTTTCCAGCTTTGCCCTTGGCCCACCCAGGGACGCCAAATGTAACGGGCTCTTATGGACAAGAAACGACACCAATGGGTGTGTTGTGCTGGTCAGCAATATTTTATTAACCTATAAAACAAGGCTCCTTGCCAAACACACTTTTCTTCTTGGGCTTCCAAGTTCACAAACACGCACGACTCAACTCTAGACCAGTGGAGGGTCTAGAAGGTCGGCTGGTCAAAAGCAAAGAGAGTGACCCACCCCGAATCAGCTCCTTAAATACCCCGGGACATCGATTCCCAACATGCAACACTTCAGTTACATAATTAAATTACCCGGCAGGGAACTAGCGCCCAGCCACTTGGTGGCGGAGATTCTAAACAAGAGACGTTAAGGTCAAGGTCGCTTAGTCGCCTTGTTTCAAAGAAACCGCACGAAGTTCAACAGACTTATAAATTCACGATAAAAAGGAATTTAAATGCAAGGATACTTCAATCAAACAAGTACAATAGGTAAGTTTCCACATCAAGAACCTGATTATAAAGTTGATCGGCGCGTACAATCAGCGAATTAACGTCAAATGGAATATAAACAAGAAACAACTCTTGAGCCAAGTTGAGGCGCCACCGCGGTCACTGACCTCCAACTGTCAAAAACCGATTCCGCGACAAGACGTTTGAGGAATATGACAAGGCATTTGTCAGCGTGTCGTCTATGACCTGGCTCCAGGGTGTTGAGGTCGGCTGCCATTTGTGGTTTTGTGCTATATACACGCAAAAAATCTAGTTATATTGCAATATATTATAATATATTTATATTGCAAGTGTAGAGTACTTCTGGGATGTATACGCGAACAAGAGAAGATTAGCAAACACCTGCATCGTGGGATTGCAAATATGGAAGAGTCCGGCTCTCACAACTAGTGAATAACATGCATATATCATCGAGGTTTGTTCAAGGCCTATGGGGGTTAATTTAAGTCCCAGGATACGATCAATTTGTTCACGCCAACACAAATTGTTTTTCTACGATCTTTCACGACGTATCGCGTCGCTTTTTGGCTAAGTCCAGTGTCGTATGTTTTCAGAACGCAGTGTCGGATTTTGGGGGATGTCGAATGTCGAATGTCGATTTTTCAAATATGCATGTGTCGCATGTCGCCATTTATTCCTTCCGGACCCCTATTAACACAACGTTATTTCCCTTAAGTCTTGATTTAGTAGCCTTTATCCGTTGACGTTCCACGTGGACACGGCGAGGGATCCCTTTTGGGGGTTTGGCGTCACCGAAAGTGACGTCATGGGGTTGCGTCGCGTCGTGGTTCTGCTTGGCTACCAGTCGGCCGCTTCCGGTCGTTCTATATTTCATATATATTCAAAATATCGGCGAAGTTCAGATGTTTTAATCGGTTAAAGCCACTTGTGACGTCACTTTATTTTCCTTTCACGATGTTATTTTGCATTAATGTAGTGCCATAGAGTCATAAAAGACGTGAATTTTACATATGGTAATGTCCTCGGAAAACAATATTACCGGATAACAATGGGTCAGTCTTAGTTTAGCTGGGAAAATTCTTGCATAAATATTCACGAGCTACGATAAACTGCGTTTGATTAGTGACAGGCGGTTGTTGATGTTAGCAGCGGCGGAGGCAAATTGGTTGAAATTCGGTTCGGCCGAGGAAGGTGATGATGCAATTCTATCTCATCAAGAAGAAAAAGCGCTCCGCTTCGCAGTAATTACATTTATATACCAAGTGCTGGACCTGCTAGACAATTACCCTTTAGTAATGTCATTTCATACATTATGGGAGCAAATATGCTGTATATCTGGCTATATGCAGCTATTTACAGTCCCATGTGTACATAATATCTCTATCTTTTTAATGACCAGAGTATTTTACAGGAAAACGCAAATAGATTTTCTTATATTGTAATATTAAAAAATCATTACTGTTTATCGACTCTTCAAAAATATCTACCAGCTTTGTGCATTACTTGTATTTTCCAAAAATCAAAGAATTATACTACTAATAACTCTGTATTAACAATGTATTAATTCTGTAACTGCTAATAAATGCAATGCCTGGTGAGTTTCATATTGTCCAGTACAGGTTAAGTTCCTATTTCAAAGATAATCATAGGGTTCCAACTTTTAAACATATTGAACTGTCACTTTTTAGGATCCATAAGTACGTTTTTGACATTTAAAAATCAGTTTTTAACATAACAAATATAGTTTTTGACATTAAAAAATAGTTTTTGACATTAAAAAAATAGTTTTTGACATTAAAAAAGTAGTTTTTGACATTAAAAAATCAGTTTTTTATATTTAAAAAAGACTTTGTAGTGTTCAAAATGAGGTGTTAATATTAAATGATGATTTTTTGATTATCGGAAGATATTCTGTTAATATTTAGAAATTAGTTTAAGTTTCAAACTAATCTGCTAAATATTTAAGAAAAATGGCTGAAATGTTAATATTAATAACAACAACAGCACATTAGATTACAATCTTTAGGGATTGTGTTCTTCAAGACAATTCGTACACAGGACTGAAACATAATCGAAGCCACAGTTTTTGCGTAATCCTTGGAATCACCTCGCTGCTATCACTGGTGATCATACTACACATTTAGAACAGTTACAGAAGAAAGCTATTAGGATTATAACTCAAAGCACATTCAACGCACATACAAAGTCTCAAATTTTATGTCGAATTGACAAACAAAAACCTACCGGATTACTTCAGTCATATACCAATTATATGTCATTATCAATTCATTCTCATGATACAAGGGGTAAGCAAAGGGTTCAGGGATTAGAAACAATATTATTGATAATTATTCACTTCATTGCAATGTTATGCATTGTCATGTTTGTCAAACTACATAACTTGCTGAAATGATTCATTTATTCTTACCTCTTTTGTTACCATAACTTTCATTAAGAAATTATATATTTATTCTTTGTTTGTCTATCTCAAGTGAAATGTTTTTATATTTGTAAACTCAAAAACTAACCAAATCCATGGCATAAATTTCAATTCGTTAATATCTTTTGTTTCTTTTTCTTGTTTGTTTTTTCTTTTGTTGACTTGATATCTAAATTCAAATTTCAGGTAGCCCTGACGATAGCGGCCCAGGATGGCCTTAGTTGGGGTCACCTTTACCACATGTGCCTAATTTCTGGTATATCGCCCTGTATAAAACACATCATTTTTTAAACAGCTTCAGTTTCGCTACCGCGATTTTGGGTTATGTACGTTAGCGTCGGAGTGTGGATCGGTCTACTTCGAGCTCCACTTGTTCACGCAAAAATGGAGACTCTTTTGTGAGCTTCTACTTAGCCCCTGCCTCGAGATTGGTAATCCGTTGTTCCAGTGACGGGCGCTACTGTACGGCTCAGTCAGAAGCCTGTTAGGCTCGTCAAAAGTCCTTTCTGTTGGATATGGTTGCTGCTTTGTTTCGGCGCCTGTCAGCACTGTTATCAGTTCACCCGTCTCAGGATCTTTAATTGCTGCTTGTGGCAACTTCCACTGTCGCGAAAGGAACTTTTTCGCGACCTTTTTGTTGGATTCACGCAGTGTTAGAATCATCTGACATGTCCATTGTATGCCATGTATATCCATTGTAGGCTTCTTGACAAATCCACCCCACGTATAAAATAAGGGACGAGTGCGAACAGTGCAACGTGAGATCATTGCGCGGTAAGATCGGTGCACAGTAAGATCATTGCGCGGTAAGATCGGTGCACAGTGAGATCATTGCGCGGTAAGATCGGTGCACAGTGAGATCATTGCGCGGTAAGATCGGTGCACAGTGAGATCATTGCGCGGTAAAATCGGTGCACAGTGAAATCATTGCGCGGTAGGATCGGGACACAGTGACATCATGGCGCGGTAAGATCGGTGCACAGTAAGATCATTGCGCGGTAAGATCTGTGCACAGTGAGATCATTGCGCGGTAAGATCGGTGCACAGTGAGATCATTGCGCGGTAAGATCGGTGCACAGTGAGATCATTGCGCGGTAAAATCGGTGCACAGTGAAATCATTGCGCGGTAAGATCGGGGCACAGTGACATCATTGCGCGGTAAGATCGGTGCACAGTAAGATCATTGCGCGGTAAGATCGGTGCACAGTGAGATCATTGCTCGGTAAGATCGGTGCACAGTGAGATCATTGCGCGGTAAGATCGGTGCACAGTGAGATCATTGCGCGGTAAAATCGGTGCACAGTGAAATCATTGCGCGGTAAGATCGGGGCACAGTGACATCATGGCGCGGTAAGATCGGTGCACAGTAAGATCATTGCGCGGTAAGATCGGTGCACAGTGAGATCATTGCGCGGTAAGATCGGTGCACAGTGAGATCATTGCGTGGTAAGATCGGTGCACTGTGAGATCATTGCGCGGTAAGATCGGTGCACAGTAAGATCATTGCGCGGTAAGATCGGTGCACAGTGAGATCATTGCGCGGTAAGATCGGTGCACAGTGAGATCATTGCGCGGTAAAATCGGTGCACAGTGAGATCATTGCGCGGTAAGATCGGGGCACAGTGACATCATGGCGCGGTAAGATCGGTGCACAGTAAGATCATTGCGCGGTAAGATCGGTGCACAGTGAGATCATTGCGTGGTAAGATCGGTGAACAGTAAGATCATTGCGCGGTAAGATCGGTGCACAGTAAGATCATTGCGCGGTAAGATCGGTGCACAGTGAGATCATTGCATGGTAAGATCTGTGCACAGTGAGATCATTGCGCGGTAAGATCGGTGCACAGTGAGAACATTGCATGGCAAGATCGGTGCACAGTGAGATCATTGCGCGGTAAGATCGGTGCACAGTGAGATCATTGCGCGGTAAGATCGGTGCACAGTGAGATCATTGCGCGGTAAGATCGTTGCACAGTGACATCATTGCGCGGTAAGATCGGTGCACAGTGAGATCATAGCGCGATAAGATCGGTGCACAGTGAGGTCATTGCGCGGTAAGATCGGTGCACAGTGAGATCATTGCGCGGTAAGATCGGTGCACAGTGAGATCATTGCGCGGTAAGATCGGTGCACAGTAATATCATTGCGCGGGAAGATCGGTGCACAGTAAGATCATTGCGCGGTAAGATCTGTGCACAGTGAGATCATTGCGCGGTAAGATCTGTGCACAGTAAGATCATTGCGCGGTAAGATCGGTGCACAGTGAGATCATTACGCGGTAAGATCTGTGCACAGTGAGATCATTGCGCAGTAAGATCGGTGCACAGTTAGATCATTGCGCGGTAAGATCGGTGCACAGTGAGATCATTGCGCGGTAAGATCGGTGCACAGTAAGATCATTGCGCGGTAAGATCGGTGCACAGTGAGATCATTGCGCGGTAAGATCGGTGCACAGTGAGATCATTGCGCGGTAAGATCGGTGCACAGTGATTTCAGAGTGCGGTGAATTCAGATCGCGGTGGGATCAGTGCACAGTGAGATCATTGCGTATGGTAATTTATTGGAAGGCCAATAGAAAAGTAAGAATTTTTGTTTAACTTAAGCAGTTATAAATGTGCTCACTGGCAGGTAAGATTTAGTTTAGAAGAACAAACATTAGTTTTATCTTAGTTTAAAAAAAACAAGCCCCTCCCCCACCCCCACTCCCTTGATCTCTTGGTCTTGATTAAATGGTCCGCCACTTGAAATGAAATGATTAATTGCTGTTTTGTGGCGGTTTTGCGCATTTGTGGGGCTGTTTCCAAGAATACTTCTCAAATTTTTCGTCATTTCCGCTTTCAATCGTATACAAACTTGTACGTACGTTTTCAGAACCAAAACAGGCAATACGCAATATCTTTCACAGACAAGATCGCGAGAATGGAGCGAGGCGAGATTGTGAGACTGGCGTAACCTCTGGTCTTGACATGGGGTCGTTATCTATCAAAACCATTTGCACAAGTGGCACCCGAACCAGGCCCCAGCTCCTTTGGCTATCCTAGCAGAACACACTCGGCTGTAACCAATCTCGTTGCTGCAAGGATATAACGAATATAACGAACTAAGGGTCTGTTCACGAGACACATTTATTAATCCGTATTGAACATACATTTCAGAGGAAACCTATTTGTTGGAGAATTATCGCCACGCCCGACTGTTGAATCTAATATCGTCACCCCCGGCTGTCCCATCTAACATTTTCACCCAGGACTGTCGCGTCTAATATCGCCAGCCCTGGCTAATATCGCCACCCGCGGCTGTCGTACCTAATATCGCCACCCCTGGCTGTCGTATCTAATATCGCCACCCGCGGCTTTCGCGTCTAATATCGCCACCCCTGGCTGTCGTATCTAATGTCGCCACTCCTGGCTTTTGCGTCTAATATCGCCACCCGCGGCTGTCGTATCTAATATCGTCACCCCCGGCTGTCCCATCTAACATTTTCACTCAGGACTGTCGCGTCTGATATCGCCACCCCTGCTTGTCGCGTCTAATATCGCCACCCTCGGCTCTCGTATCTAATATCGTCACCCCCATCTGTCGAGTCTAAAATATCGTCACTTCCGCCAGGTTTCGCTTCCAAACATCCTCATCCGCGTCCTCTACCCCGCACAGCTCGCAATCGTCTCGTCAGTCTGTTCTCAGTTGTTATCGATTGTGTCTTGTATCCAGTCTAGGAAGGAAGACACCCGGGTGTAGACTCCGGGGAAGCCGGACGCACAGTCGATACCCCAGGATGTGAGACCCACCAGGATGAACCGCCCGTCTGCACCCCTGGCCGCCAGGGGGCCGCCGCTGTCACCCTGTAAAAGTAGTGAAAATACAAAAATGAATGTTTCGGATTGGTTATACACTTGCCACGTGATTCATGATACGTCACCGACGAACCGCCCGTCTGCACCCTTGGCCGCCAGGGGGCCGCCGCTGTCACCCTGTACGGGTTTTGTGAAAATAAATATCAAATGAAGGTTTCGGATTGGTCAATAGGCGGAAGAAAAAATCATTACCTGAATAATTTAAAACAAAGTATTGGTGACAAACTAGTCGCAACTAATTATTTTATTGCATGCTTCTTTACCTTTGGTCTAACTGCCTGTGATGTAAATTCAAAGTGATGATCATCCACTTTTTTCTCAATACCTATACCTATAATTCCTTAAATGTACCTATAATATCTTATGAGCGTGCAATATGCCATGGGCATACAGTACAATGCAGAAAACAATATATACCTTTTTCATCTGCAATGCAATCTAATTCATTTGTTTGGCGAAATGGGGCATGATCAGTATCCTCATTTCGGTTACGAATACGGTAGAAAACCCAAGAGTGGGGGCCTCTTTTGAGGGAGTCACACATACGGAATTCGGTCACGGAATGAAAATAAATGATCATCCTCCATAAATTTCCGTCGCATAGATATGTAATATTACAGTATGGATTTTATTAACTTGGTTTCTTTACTAAAAATGGTAGCATGCAATCAATAGTCTATTCCCGGCAGAAATAAAAAAAATAGACTCTCTACGCAACATAATATGCAGACTATGGAATTGGGCAAGGAAATGAGGCAGCGTGATCATTTTACCTGACAGGTGTCTCGCTCCAAGGTCCCGGCGTTATCCCCGGCGCACACATTGCTGCCGAAAATGTCAAATGGCATCTCCTGTGCGCAAGACACGTTATCCTCCACCACGAGTCGAGTGTACTGCAGGATATCAGGAATGACGTTGCTACCTGCAGAATATTCAGAAAAAAACACAAAACTTAAATGGATATTTGCGTTCCCTACTTTCGCTTTCGTCACCGCTACATGTTGTCTTACGCCGTATACAGGGGCGGATCTAAGAGGGGAGGCCTTTGAGACGCCTAGATCCCTGACTGACTGACGCGCCGGACTTCACAACACCGCTCCCCTGACTGACTGACACACCCTACTCCAGAACGCCCCACCCCCTGACTGACTGACACACCCTACTCCAGAACGCCCCACCCCCTGACTGACTGACACACCCTACTCCAGAACGCCCCACTCCCTGACCGACTGGCTCACCGTACTCCAGAACGCCCCACCCCCTGACTGACTGGCTCACCGTACTCCAGAACGCCCCACCCCATGACTGACTGACACACCATACTCCAGAACGCCCCACCCCCTGACTGACTGCCACACCCTACTCCAGAACGCCCCACCCCCTGACTGACTGACACACCCTACTCCAGAACGCTGAACCCCTGATTGAATGACACACCGTTATCCGGAACGTCCCACCCCTTGACTGACTGACTCACCGTACTCCAGAACACCCCATGCGCTAACTGATTGACTCACCCTACTCCAGAACGCCCCACCCCCTGACTGACTGCCACACCCTACTCCAGAACGCCCCACCCCCTGACTGACTGGCTCACCGTACTCCAGAACGCCCCATCCCATGACTGACTGACACACCCTACTCAAGAACGCCCCACCCACTGACTGACTGACACACGCTACTCCAGAACGCCCCACCTCCTGACTGACTGACACACCCTACTCCAGAACGCCCCAACCCCGGAATGGCTGACTGGCTCACCGTACTCCATAACGCCTCAACCCCTGACTGACTGACTCACCGTGCTCCGGAACGCCCCAACCCCTGACTGACTGATTGGCTCTCCGTACTCCAGAAGGCCTCATCCCCTGGCTGGCTGACTCACCGTACTCCAGAACGCACCAACCCGTGACTGACTGATTGGTTCACCGTTCTCCAAAACGCCTAATCCCTTGACTGAGTGATTTACCGTACTCCAGAAGGCCCCAACCCCCCACTGCCTGACTCACCGTACTCCAGAACGCTCCCTTTCCTGACTGAATGACTCACCGTACTCCAGAACGCTCCATCCCCTGACGGACTGACTAACCGTGCTCCCGAACGCCCCATCCCCTCACTGACTCACCGTACTCCAGTACGCCACATCCCCTGGCTGACTGGCTCACCATACTCCAGAACGCCCCACCCCCTGACTGACTGGCTCACCGTACTCCAGAACGTTCGAACCCCTGAATGGCTGACTAGCTCACCGTAATCTAGAACGCCCCAACCACTGAATGACTGACTGACTCACCGTACTCCGGAACGCTCCACCCCCTGACTGACTGAATCACCCTACTCCAGAACGCCCCACCCCCTGACTGACTGACTCACCGTACTCCAGAACGCCCCACCCCCTGACTGACTGACTCACCGTACTCCAGAACGCCCCACCCCCTCACTGACAAACTCACCGTACTCTAGAAGACCCCACCCCATGACTGACTGACGCACAGTACTCTAGAACGCCCCACCCCCTCACTGACTCACTCCCCGCACTTCAGAACGGCCCATTCCCCGGACTGACTGACTGACTCCCCGTACTTCAGAACGCCACATCCCCTGACGGACTGACTCACCGAACTCCAGAACGCCCCATCCCCTGACTGACTGACTCACCGTACTCCAGAACGCCCCACCCCCTGACTCACCGAACTCCAGAACGCCCCACCCCCTGACTCACCGAACTCAAGAACGCCCCACCCCCTGACTGGTTGACTCACCGTACTCCAGAACGCCCCATCCGCTGACAATGACTTCCTCTCCGGCGTACGAGTTGCCGGCTGTCGGCGGACAGATGTGTCTGACCTTGAGTCGGTCGCTGTCGACGGGCAGACTGCGGTGAACCTTGATCAGCGCAATGTCGTTCTCCAGCGTGTAGCTATCGTAGCTGGGGTGAGGGACTACCACTATGGGGCGCCTCTGCTTGGCACCCTGTGGGGGGTCAGTGATGTCATGGTCACCCAGGCGAACCAGTACACTGTGCTCGAAGTCCGAGTTACCCCTGGAAACAACCATTGTATCGTTGTCACTCTGTATCTCTGTGTGAGATTTCAACCCATGGATAACGATATATGTACTTAATATGCATAAATATGCAAATTATATCGTCTCGGATAATGGAGACGCTTCATCCAACCCACTCTTCGATTGTGGGGGGTCTGGTAGGTGTTTTGACCGTGTGAGTGTGGGGGTCATGACCGTGGGGTTGGGGGTCATGCCCATGGTCTTAGGGATTCATGGTCGTTGGGCGAACGGGTCATGGCCGTCGACTAAAGGGTTATGACCGTGTGGGGGTCATGGCTCTTGGGATAGGAGGGGAGCCATGGCCGTGGCGGATCCGGGGAGCGGGGGGGGGGGGGGGTAGCATGGGGCACGTGCCCGCCATTTCGCTTGAAAATAGGCGAAAAAAAAGCACGTGCCCTCTCATTCGCTGAAGAAGGGGGCACAGTCAATATTCATTCTGCTCAATCTCACCTCACCAATATCCCTTCCCCTCTGTCGCCCAGTATCTCACTGAATCGCGTCTAGATAGTACCTCACCAGCACCCCCCACCCCTCCCCACCAGCCCTGGTCGCAAGTTTCCCACTGGATCCGCGTCTGTATAGTACTGATGTAAATGATATCCCCCCCCCTACTTCCTGGACGCGCTACAGCGTGGAGTGAGCGGTTCATGACCCTAGGGTGAGGGGTCACGGTAGGGGTAAGGAGTCACGGCAGGGGTGAGGGGGTCACGGCCGTGGGGGTGAGCGGTTCATGACCCTGGGGTGGGGGAGTATTGGCCGTGAGGGAGAGCGGTTCATGACCCTGGGGTTAGGGGGTAATGGCCGTGGGGGTGAGCGGTTCATGACCCTTGGGTGAGGGGGTAATGGCCGTGGGGGTGAGCGGGTCATGACCCTGGGGTGAGGGGGTCATGGCCTTGGGGGAGAGCGGTTCATGACCTTAGGGAGCCATGGCCGCGGGGGTGAGGGGGTCATGGCCGTGGGGGTGACGGGTTTATGACCTTGGGGTTAGGGGGTGATGGCCGTGGGGAGATCGGTTCATGACCGTGGGGTGAGGGAGTTATGGCCGTGAGGTGACGGGGTCATTGCCGTGAGGGAGAGCGGTTCATGACCCTGGGGTGAGGGGGTCATGGCCGTGGGCATGAGCGGTTCATGAACTTGGGTCATAGCCGTGGGATGAGCGGTTCATGACCCTGATGTGAAAAGGTCATGGCCGTGGGGTGAGCGGTTCATGACCCTGGGTTGAGGGGGTCTTGGCCGTAGGGTTGAGGGGGTCATGACCCTGGGGTGAGGGGGTCTAGCCATAGGGGAGAGCGGTTCATGACCCTGAGGTGAGGGGGTCATGGCCGTGAGGTGACGGGGTCATTGCCGTGAGGGAGAGCGGTTCATGACCCTGGGGTGAGGGTGTCATGGCCGTGGGCATGAGCGGTTCATGAACTTGGGTCATAGCCGTGGGATGAGCGGTTCATGACCCTGATGTGAAAAGGTCATGGCCGTGGGGTGAGGGCAGTTCATGACCCTAGGGTGAGTGGGTCATGGCCGTGGGGGAGAGCGGTTCATGACCCTGAGGTGAGGGGGTCATGGCCGTGGGGGTGAGCGGTTCATGACCCTGGGGTGAGGAGTTCATGGCCGTGGGGTGAGGGATCATGTTCGTGGAGGTGAAGAGGCCATGGCTGTGGGGGAGAGCGGTTCATGACCCTGGGGTGAGGGGGTCATGGCCGTGGGAGTGAGGGGGTCATGGCCGTGGAGGAGAGCGGTTTACGACCCTAAGGTGAGGGGGTCATGGCCGTGGAGGAGAGCGGTTCATGACCCTAGGGGGGGGGGAGGGCATGGCCGTGGGGGTGAGCGGTTCATGACCATGGGATGAGGGGGTCATGGCCGTGGGAGAGATCGGTTCATGACCCTGGGGTGAGGGGATCATGGCCGTGAGGTGACGGGGTCATTGCCGTGGGGGGGGGGGGCGGTTCATGACCCTAGGGGGGGCATGGCCGTGGGGGTGAGGGGGTCATGACCGGGGGGGTGAGCGGTTCATGACCCTGGGGTGAGGGGTCATGGCCGTGGGGCGGGGTGTCATTGCCGTGGGGGGGGGGGCGGTTCATGACCCTAAGGGGGGCATGGCCGTGGGGGTGAGGGGGTCATGACCAGGGGGGTGAGCGGTTCATGACCCTGGGGTGAGGGGTCATGGCCGTGGGGCGGGGGGTGTCGAGCGGTTCATGACCCTGGGGTAAGGGAGTCATGGCCGTGGGGGGTTGGGAGTGAGCGGTTCATGATCCTGTCGTTAGGCGGTCATGGCCGTGAGTACGTGTCATAACCGCCTTCACAAGCAAGAAATAGGCCTAAGCATCAGTTATATTTCCCTGGGAGACGCGTGGCGGACTCACCAGTTCTGGTCCACACAGTGAGCCGCGGTGACCACCCAGTCAGCGTTGATCACTGCGCCGCCACACATCTGGTCCCCGGTATCGGCATAGATCAGTCTCGCCTGACGAAGACACCGTGTGAGGGATCAGTTTGTGTATTAGTATAACAGTCTATAAATATTCAAATATGACGTCATGTGCTGGTTGCAAGGAAAGTGCCAACGGCGGGACATAGTTTTCCCAGCGCGAAAACCGACCTCGTAGCCTCGGATATTGTGCCTGACAAATATTGGTATCTAACTTAGTTAACGTAAATATTCCAAGTAAACTTCTTTTGTTAAATTTGAGTTTCACTTCGTTATTACGCCACCAACACACACATATTTCAAGTCTCTTCCTGCATCTGTCCTTTGACATGTGCAGGTCATCTTACATCAAATGTGTGAAACCTGCGCCCGATGCCGAACAGGGCAGGTGTGTCGTGCCACCATGCACCAGGCCAGGGGTCGCCATTGAGAGGTGAAACTTTGCTACCTGCTGGCCGGAGGCAAGCGAGCACTAAGCGATCTTGTGGAAGAGCAATGGGCCGGGGTATTATTATGTATATTTATATGATACTGAGGTCTTTTTTATATTGTGAGAATGCTTAAAATTGTTATATTTTGTTCTCGTTATTGTCAAATGAAAAAATAAAATGTCGGATTTCCCAGTACGTTTGAAAGTAGGTCAAGTAGTCTCAAGCTATCATGAGGCCTTAAAATCTAACCACTGAGTCATGACGCAAAAAAAAACCATCATGGACCATCTATTTGATATTATAAAATTATTGAGGGAAACCGAGAACCTTACATCGGCTTTAGGAGATCTCCTGGGATATCTAAACTTGCCGTTGGGTTTTAACGGCACTTTCAGCCTGTAAGGCCATATCGTGCCGTATAGGTTAAAGCAGCCTACTTACATGCGCCATCTACTTTTTACATTTTAGAATCAACACTAAAATTATCTCAATATTATGATGCATATATGTTTTATATCTCATTGAATTTGTAAAACAACAATTATAACATAAAACTGCGCGGACTAGTTTATCGCGGGAACGTCATAGCGAGTCGCGGTCGAATTCACACAGAATACCCAACAGCGAACAGTCGCGCAGGGATTTAAATTCAAGACTGAATATACTTATTTGACACGGAGAAGTGATATGTAGTATAATAATTACAGAACATATTGCTTTTTTAGTTCAATCTAAATGACTCAAAAGTCAATACTAAAACACTGAAAGTAGGTCCGTAGAGTGAAGACCAACTCACCTGGTAGGGAAACTCGAACTTGCGAGCTTCAATACCGCCCACGATTCTGTTTAGCAGAGCGACTCCATCCCCGGAGTCTGCATAGCGCGTCTTCCCGCATTCCCCGTCATGTGGTGGTGGCAACATGAACGTTGTACAACACATATCAGTTATTGTACCAATTTATATATAATCATATATTACTCAGTAGACAAGTTCTCATCTATGACTTTAATTTTACTAAATTAAACTTTTCACTATTAATAATCAAAATAGAGTTGAACCATGTATTTGTATGCTATTTTATGGCAATCCATTCCAGGGCAACCCCGTTAAATAAATGATGTTTAAATATTTAAAATTGTGAATTCGCATTCTAACTTACTCTGGTATATTGTGCCTTGGACATTCACATACCAACATGAAATTAACTTTACCGCATTCGCGAACGTTAAGTATTAACATTCTTATTCGTTGATTAACCCGGTATTTACATGACATATCTTCCTCCCTAACATCGTCTTTTTTGTATTCATGATGTTTCATTTGAGCTTTGAATGAATAAATTGACGAAGTATGCATGTAAAGCCGAAGTAACAACGGGTAGGGCGATGCGAGGGGTTGCCGAGACCGAGGAATGTCTATATATGGATGTTTTCTCTGCTAAATTATGATATAATGATGAATCTTATTGCGCAGTGTTTAGCTTAAAAATCACGATTAATAAAGTTCGTTTTTTTACATAATCGTAGAGCAAGTCGAGAAATCCGGCAGATACAATACATGTTATATTGCTAAGAATATACTGCAGTTGAGGAGAAGTATCCTTCTAGAAGAGGGATGACCGGTTTCAATTTGCTCAGATGTATTAACTCGCTGCGATATGGTTCTGTCATTCCGATGTTTTCTATATTCAAGTTATAATAAAGCGAATAATAAAGTTAACCAATCGTATTCTTTCAGATCGAAGCCATGATGGAAATGATCACGAAAAATAAGTAATTCGTAATCTCACCTTGAAATGCATTGACCTTGAGCAGGAAGGTCAGAATCACGATTCCATTTGACCACATGTTGTGTTTGCTGATTGAACGTTCTTCTGCAAGGCAATCACCACTAAGATGTAAACGTATGGGGCGTAGTCGTAAACCAAGCGTAACTTACGAATGACACATGGATATCCCATTATACAGTCGCGTCCATTCTATATGCGCCGTATCTATTGTTACTTCTGTCAAATCAAATTGAAATGACACTTAGAAGGGCCTGATCCGTGCGCCGGTTGCTGTGCAATGTCTCTTTGAAATGGTACGTGCAAGCTACGTGTGGCTTAGGAATACCGCCTATCGCCAACAAGTATTTTTGTGACGTCATGACTGATTTTTTTTTTCAAATGTGCCGTCATTGTGGCGTTATGATGTACTGTCCAGTAATGAAATATTAAAAATAATTTAAAAGCATATATCAAAACAACAACAAAAGTTATTATTTCACTATATTCCGCTGGGCAAGCTAAATATGTTGATCTTACACTCGAGAAGCATTCAGACGTATTTAAACACCTTACTCGCTCTGACCATCCATTGCCCGTTTAGCGTCAAAGAAATCCACTGAGGTTCCAATTCCATATATAAATCCGTCAATTGTTCGCGGTTATTTAATAAGTTTATTAACAGTTTTTCGAGGCTAATCTCAGTGCCACCTCCTAGATGCAGCTAATCGCAACCAACGGAAGACATAATCAAATCACTGTTATCGACACAAGCCAAGCTATCCGTGCTACATTCCTTTGACGCCTGTGATATAATTTTGACGTATACGTCATATCGGACAGTGGTGCCATATGTTGACAATAAATAATCGGCCTTCTATGCATTGATGACTTTGCCTGCGCCGGCCGATAGAGGACGCCAGTGTACTATATACTATACCTAAGCCGGTGTAACATAATAACCTGTCTGGCAGTGATAACCTATCCGGCCGTGATAACCTGTCCGGCCACGCTTCTTTCATGTCGCTAACCCTAACTAATCCAGAACCAAACAGAACCCTAATCTTAACCCTAACCCTAGGCCTAGTCCTAACCTAACCCTAACCTAATCCTAAACCTGCACATACATGCACTATTTACATAGCAACCCCATTCGCTGCGCATGCGCACACGTCAGCCAGGCACTTTATCACGGCGCACAGTTTATCACGCTACACTTGCTTCTGCGTCTTAATGGGCGAAATTTCGTGTGTTTGTCTCGCGCCTGCGAGTTTTTCTTTACTAACCTCTGAATGACTTCTCTGCAAGGTGTGGATCCAGCCGAGGAAAGTGACCAAAGCTGTCTGGATGTTCGCCGATTGTCAGAATATCACTGGATGCGTGGCCGACGACGTGTTAAATACCGAAAGCGACAGGAATGAGACGTGTCATTTTTGTTCATTTCATGACACCCTGGCCACTGTTGTGTACAGGCTGCACATCTTTGATTGATGGGTGATTTAGCACTAGTATTGGCCCGGCAATCCCCTTTAGGTGGATGTAATCCACCTTAGACCTTCACCGCGACGTCGACGCCCGTATGAGGATTAATGGTGTATATGTGTCCCGTCTCCACGCGGCAGGTGGCGCTAATGGACGACAGGTTGGCCCCTTAGCTACAAGGTAAGGGATGTTGCTTGATTCCTATCCCGCGCACAGAATATATATAGACTAGCATAGGTCCAACAAATATTAATAATATACGCATGATAATTATAATCGTATGGACATGCCTAAGACAGAATTCGAGGTTTTGTAGCTTTTGTAACAAGGTTGCTGCATCTAATATGATTTAATGTAGACAACACTCAAGTTATAAATATAACATCTCTACTCATGCACTCACAAGGAACGATCGATGATGTTTCTTTAGAAACTGCTGACTGTGGGGAGCACCACATGTTCGTCGAGTAACAGGGAAAATGTGGCTACCATCTGTGTAGCAGGCAGTGTTGGAGCCTCGTTCTGAGGCCGAGCGAGAAAGTAAGATAATTTAAGCGCCGGCAACAATACAAACATGGTCCATGGTGGAAAAAACGTTCTAACGAGTTTTGCAAAATGTTATGCCGGATAAAGATCCAAGGTAATTTATTGCAAAGAGTACGGCTTACTCCCGGCGACATGGCTCATCGCCACCTATTTTTCTCTTCATAATTTCAATTTTCGGCCGTATTTGTCTTCATAATGGAGTCTCTGTTTAATGGCCAATGGTTACTTACTGCTTGGGACACATAGTTTTTGTTTATATGCCGTGTTTTTTATTCGTGCCGTACTATATGTGATGAGATTCGTAGCAGAACGCACACACTGACCAGAAACATAAACTATTTATTTGGCATAATTATTGCTCTTGGGAAAGCATTGTACATTGACATATACCCTTTAACTTTTGCAGGTCCACTGATTTTACAACTTAGCGCAAACAATCTAGGCTGGTGACCATACTTTCAGATAAAATCTGTCGAGTTACCTTATTGCGATATTCTGCTGAAGTGGTCTATGACAGAATGACCTTGTAGAGAATGTCATCTTGTATTGTATATAAGTTTCTTTCTTAGCATGGTCACCTTCCGGATAAATCGTCTGGACAATGCCACTTTCTGCAATTATGCCAGCCACTGACATGGGTGAATGATTAGTTAAAAAGTATTTTTGTTTCTGCATCCTTGAGTTTCTAAACTTGCAGTAGTAGTTCCAATAAGGTAACTTTCTGATCCACTGCACCGAGAACACTTATTGTCGGATAAGGCCACATAATTATGTTCCGAAGAAAATCGTTCATCTGCCTTCGGTTACAGAGTAGCAACCGATTATGGATACATTATCTAATGACAACGTTACTTTCTGCATCCATGAGTAGAGTTTTTCTGAGCCCCTGGCTTGAGATAGATAGACTGACCTCTAGATTGCAGGAGTGAACAACACGACCGGTCCTTTTCTGAACATTTCAAGCTCGACACTGTCACCTTCCGAGCACTTCAAGCTCGACACTGTCACCTTCTGAGCACCTCAAGCTCGACACTGTCATTTTCTGAGCACTTCCAGCTCGACACTGTCACTGTCTGAGCACCTCAAGCTCGACACTGTCACTGTCTGAGCACTTCAAGCTCGACACTGTCACTTTCTGAGCACCTCGAGCTAGACACTGTCACCTTTTGCGCACTTCAATCTCGACAGTGTCACTTTCTGAGCACTTCAATCTCGACACTGTCACTTTCTGAGCACTTTATTCTCGCCACGATCATTTAAACCCTTGGGCCACGTGTATACGTCACGTTTGTGACGACCCTGTAGCTCTCTGGCCACCTGATACTCGACAGGGTCCCTGTCTAGATACCTAACCCCCGACACGGTCACCCTCTGGACATTTGACTCAAAACCGGACACATGATGTCACGAACCAGACCTGGCCACCATGAGGGCCTGGTTCCTGTGCCGGTATCAAGGTGGTTCCAGGCTGGTTCCTGGCTGGTTCCTGGCTGGTCTCTGGCCGGTTCCTGGCGGGTCCCTGGCTGATTCCTGGCAAGTTCCTGGCTGATTTCTGGCTGGTTCCTGGCGGGTCCCTGGCTGATTCCTGGCAAGTTCCTGGCTTGTTCCTGGCTGGTCCCTGACTGGTTCCTGGCTGGTTCCTGGCTGGTTCCTGGCTGGTTCCAGGCTGGTTCCTGGCTGGTTCCATGCTGGTTCCAGGCTGGTTCCTGGCTGGTCCCTGACTGGTTCCAGGCTGGTCTCTGGCCGGTTTCTAGCTGGCCTCAAGCTGGTTCCTGGCTCTATTATTTATTGCCGGAAGTTTGTCAACCGTTGACCGTCACGTGACAAGGCCAATGTATTGACTCGCAACCCACTCATCTATATTAAACACGTTTTTATTTCGTAAACAGCAGGTCCATCACTACGATACCACGGGCTGGGCATTATACAGCTGAATTACATTTATAACCTTAAGTACTACTTAAAAAATAGTACTACTTTAAAATTATAGCAGTGTGGGATCTGAGTTATAGGTCTGATATGATATTATTTGTGACTTTTGCAATATACCAATCCAGGCTCCGACACTAGGCCACCTACGCTTGAGTCCATTTTCCTTACTCGTGAATATGAAACCGACATCCATAGTTGATGGTAGATTTTGGGAGAGGTGCTCATCTCTGAAACGGACAGCAAAGCGACATGCTCCTTTTTTTGACCGACTTGTTCGTCCGACATAACGCACGTGGAAGACTTGTTTGGATAAAAGCAACAGTGACGTCAGTAAATTATTGACAGACTGGATCGGCCTATTGCCATATCCGTGTAACTCTTAAATTTGCTCGTACAGCAAAATGCCACGTTCCATGGCTTATTTTGGAATGTACTGGATTCATGGTTTGGTCTTGGTATTATTAACATATGTGGTTGTCATATCAACCTGCCTGTGAAGAAGCAACAAATGGAAAAAAACATGACATAGTATGATTAATCGGCACAGCTTCTGTTGAGATAGTTGTATGTATGTTTATTTCCGCACAGGCCATGGGCCCATGGTACAACACATTTACACATTGTTTGGTAACAGTGCACAGTCATCTTAAAACAGTGATGCGCGTATGCTGCCAAGTTACATAGCAGCTTTTGGCATTCGTAGTTTTCGTTATTGTGTGAAAATTAGCTCTGGTAACATATTTTGTCAGGAATACAAATTTCATACTTATATACATGTATATGTATATCATACGTATATCACAAAATGCGGATAATCCATGACAAAGTGAAGTATATCTCCTAGCACCTTTACGTTCTGATTAAGACAATAATTGCAATATCTTTCCTCTCTGGAAACACGACCGCGAAGCTTTTCTATTGGTAATTTATGGCTAGAACATCTTAGTTTGGCAAGTGCAATCATGTGTTTGTTTATTGTGCAACATTGCAGATAAGGTTCTGACTCCAAGTGACCCTTAAACTGTTTATAAGATCAAGCTTTGAAAGACTGTCAACGTTATCGGATGATTCTTGTAGTGATATATCAGATAAGCGCTGTTTAAAGTCAGATACAAACCAATTGACGTCTCCCACAACTTGCGTCACCCAGACATGGCCGTAACCATACTTATACAGTAGATCGAGGATACAAGTCGCACAGGTCAATTGTCCAGCTTCTTCTAAACAGAATAGTTTATTATAACAACTGTTAGTGTACCGACTCGGTGTATGTATAATATTTAACCAGAACTTAACACATCGGGTCATGTATGAGACGTAGATTGGCTTTATGCCGCATTCCCCTAGCACCGTACAATCCAGGGTTTGTGAGGGTAGCCCAAGTATAAGTTTACAGTATCTGATGCAACACTTTTCAATCTGGGGGCGGTAGCTATATCCCCACACGTCAGAACCATAGAGTATAATATGTAAACTCATTTTATCGAACAATTCAAGGCTAACCCTCAAAGGGCAAGTCTTCACATTTTGATCTGATATTTCTGACGATAAAAATAGCTCATTCCGCTTGCTTTACTAACGTTTCAAGGGCTGCTGTCCATTTTAATGAAGAAGAAAAAAGAATGCCAAGCTATTTGGAGTACATGACGGTTTGTTTAATTTTTCCGTTAAATTTCGCTCATTTTTCCTAAGTTTACCGCCATTTCTAAAAACTACTATTTTAGTTTTTTAAATGTTAACCTGTAATCCATATCTTTTACAGAATTCTCCTAGAGTGTCTAATTGTTTCTGCAGACGGCCAACCGAATCATTAACAACCGCAATATCGCTGCGTAAATAAACATAAAACCGCCTGGGAATACTTCATCAATGAACATTCCGGGAGTGGGGTTGTTTTCCATACAGGTGTCACATTCCTTGTCATGTTCATTTACATATCTCATAACGTCATCGTCGAATTCAGTGCCGGTGTCGGCACTTTGATTCAACAACGAGCTGGAGTGTTCTAACCATTGATCAACCGAAATATTTTGCCATGGCTGCGATCCGATCTTATACTGGTTTATTTCATTTTTAAAATAGGGAAAGTCGCTATAACGTTAACAGTTTTCATTTATTGACGCTGTACATTATGTCACGTATCAGGTCTTTGAATTTCGCAAATCAGTAGTTTTTCGGCAAAAAATTGCTGTACTTGAACATAGGACCCTACGAGAGCTATTAACTAGTAAGAACAGCTGGTCGATATCAATGATGTGTGGCTGGGGACTCGTCACTTGGCTTATTTTACGATGACAACACAGCGCGGCTCGCTAATCTTCTTATCATAACAACATTACAGGGAGGCTCTGCACTGTCGCTAGCGGCAGGGCGGGGGAGGGGGAGGGGGGGGGTTCGGGGGGGGGGGGTTCAAGCAGAGGTGGTGGGATGACTGAGTCGGTTGCTATGAAATTAATGTGCATGGTAGGGATGATGAAACTAGAAATGTAGACCGAAACTAAATAAGCGGGCAGTTTGGTTTTAGCTGTCCACCGAGTGAGAGCGTTGAGCCTGGGGGCGAAACTAAAGAGTGAATTCACTTTTGGGATGGGGCCAACAATTGAGAGGATGCTCACTATAGCGACAGTTTTAGAGCTGCCGGATCTGAGGGGTCAATATGGATATGAGGTGTCCAATCTGGATCTGAGGGGCTAAATACGTCACAAATAAAGTCAGTCAAGGCAATTGTTAAGGTCAAGATCATTGTAGTGGACCGAAGACATAGTCCGGATTTTACATTTTACGTCATTTTCATCCTACGGGTGACGCAATCTCGTGCTTAGTTTCGTGCATTCGTCTTTTTCTTTTACACAGATTTTCAAATTCGCGCGTTGCACAGTGATAAAGCTCACAATCATGGTCAGTTCTCGTGTCTATATTGTTAATTTTGGCTCTGGGAACCATTTTTTTTTAGATCTTAATACGGAGCATTCATCATCCGTCCACTCTGCACCTGTTTTGCGGTTGGCCGATACCTTGACTTTCGAACGCCGCATACCAATTGCCGCGCGCTGGACAGCATGAGAAAGTTTGTCAACTGCATTATTTACATCACCATTATTTAGAGCGGAGTCAGCATCTTTCAGAATATCTGCACTGCGTTCATCACTTAGTGTTTCTATGTATTCATTCATTCTAGATGGATCCCAGCAATAAACGGGGAGGGTTGGTGGATGTTGGTTGTCAACGCGCGCTCGTTCGCTGTTACATTTAAAGAGGCTCACAATTGGAAAATGATCTAAACCGCTTATCATGTCTACCTTAAAATCGGTTACGAAAGGAAAGATTCTAGTGGAAGCTGACATGTCATCAACAAGTCTGTGTCCATTTGGCGTGCAGAAAGTGAGTTATCTGTCAGGATCACTGAAGTTTGTACCATTTAGCATATGGACATCAAAACGCTTGCACAAGTTTAACAAAGAGTGACCAAAACGACTGTTCTTAAAGCGAAATATACCTCAAAATCGGTTTATTTCTTGAAATCTCACGAAGCCGGCCTCGTTACCGGAAACACAACAAAACTCCCCTCATTACCGAAAAGTTACATGCTTATCACCAAACCAACCGAACAACGAGGCAATTATCAGGCAATTACCCTCGGAACGAAAAGTATCATTACACAAGCCATGGTCGCGAGGCGGTGCTCCGATAACAGCGTGAAGCGGTGCTCCGACAACAGCGTGAAGCGGTGCTCCGATAACAGCGTGAAGCGGTGCTCCGATAACAGCGTGAAGCGGTGCTCCGATAACAGCGTGAGGCGGTGCTCCGATAACAGCGTGAAGCGGTGCTCCGATAACAGCGTGAGGCGGTGCTTCGATAACAGCGTGAAGCGGTGCTCCGATAACAGCGTGAAGCGGTGCTCCGATAACAGCGTGAGGCGGTGCTCCGATAACAGCGTGAAGCGGTGCTCCGATAACAGCGAGAGGCGGTGCTCCGATAACAGCGTGAAGCGGTGCTCCGATAACAGCGTGAAGCGGTGCTCCGATAACAGCGTGAAGCGGTGCTCCGATAACAGCGTGAAGCGGTGCTCCGATAACAGCGTGAAGCGGTGCTCCGATAACAGCGTGAGGCGGTGCTCCGATAACAGCGTGAAGCGGTGCTCCGATAACAGCGTGAAGCGGTGCTCCGATAACAGCGTGAAGCGGTGCTCCGATAACAGCGTGAAGCGGTGCTCCGATAACAGCGTGAGGCGGTGCTCCGATAACAGCGTGAAGCGGTGCTCCGATAACAGCGTGAAGCGGTGCTCCGATAACAGCGTGAAGCGGTGCTCCGATAACAGCGTGAGGCGGTGCTCCGATAACAGCGTGAAGCGGTGCTCCGATAACAGCGTGAAGCGGTGCTCCGATAACAGCGTGAAGCGGTGCTCCGATAACAGCGTGAAGCGGTGCTCCGATAACAGCGTGAGGCGGTGCTCCGATAACAGCGTGAAGCGGTGCTCCGATAACAGCGTGAAGCGGTGCTCCGATAACAGCGTGAGGCGGTGCTCCGATAACAGCGTGAAGCGGTGCTCCGATAACAGCGTGAAGCGGTGCTCCGACAACAGCGTGAAGCGGTGCTCCGATAACAGCGTGAGGCGGTGCTCCGATAACAGCGTGAGGCGGTGCTCCGATAACAGCGTGAAGCGGTGCTCCGATAACAGCGTGAGGCGGTGCTCCGATAACAGCGTGAGGCGGTGCTCCGATAACAGCGTGAGGCGGTGCTCCGATAACAGCGTGAAGCGGTGCTCCTATAACAGCGAGAGGCGGTGCTCCGATAACAGCGTGAGGCGGTGCTCCGATAACAGCGTGAGGCGGTGCTCCGATAACAGCGTGAAGCGGTGCTCCTATAACAGCGTGAAGCGATGCTCCTATAACAGCGAGAGGCGGTGCTCCGATAACAGCGTGAAGCGGTGCTCCTATAACAGCGAGAGGCGGTGCTCCGATAACAGCGTGAAGCGGTGCTCCGATAACAGCGTGAGGCGGTGCTCCGATAACAGCGTGAGGCGGTGCTCCGATAACAGCGTGAGGCGGTGCTCCGATAACAGCGTGAAGCGATGCTCCTATAACAGCGAGAGGCGGTGCTCCGATAACAGCGTGAAGCGGTGCTCCTATAACAGCGAGAGGCGGTGCTCCGATAACAGCGTGAGGCGGTGCTCCGATAACAGCGTGTGAGGCGTCATACTATACTAATTAGGAGTCTGTTGTTTTGCGTCACAGCGTGCCACGATATCTGAGACTCCGGCATTAACGACCGCGACCATGTAACCAGGGCTCCCTACCCGCCCCCCCCCCCACCCCATACTTAGTCCGGGCTCGGTTTTCAGTTGCACGTCACTGCTCTACATTTTCTTATAAAGCCCCGGCGCCAGATTGCATCCTGGCCGGCTGACACAGGAGGTTATCCAGGAGGTAATGTGGGTCATTTCTTACCCAATTTCCCATCCTCCCCCTCCCCCCTCTCTTCGCCCCATCTCTTCTAATCACCACCTTCATCATCCCACGCCGCCCCTCTCCCCGCCCCCCACTATTATACCCATGTTGCGTCTACCATCTTATTTTACCAAATCTCTCTTTACCCGATGATAATATTTCTGCTTACAAAGTCAGCCGTTAGATGGCGCTAATGATGTAGGAGGGTGGGGGTGGGGGGGGGGGGCTACTGGTTTTCTCTCTTTATCTTTAGCAAAGGGCAAGCGATCTTGTGGCTTATTATGCATGAAATGTATGGGAAATTATAGTTCTCGGAAATTATCATCGGATACATCGGACGTGATATCGTCACATGAGTTTTGGCTCCGGCGGAAGTGTCCAACGATGTCTTGGCAGTAATACGGTCGGTCTAGCGACCCCGCTGTTTACCACGAAATCGGCGCCTCGTGTAATGGGAACAACAAATGGACATCATCTCGCGTTGTTTAGCATGCAGACCGAGACGTCACGGGTTGAAACAAAGGCTGCGTCTGCCGCAGCGTCATCCAGTCTGTCCATTCCATCCATATCATGGGCTCACGAGACTCTATGGGCCGATGTGTGTTTATTTATTAGGTATTAATTTTTATCGTCCAAGATTCATAGCTGCGTAATACCCAATCTTATAGGAAAGGTTAACAGGATGTTTTGTAAAAAAAACGCCAAAAACACTCATAGTTTGTATAGATTAATATCTTGACTATCAAGTGATACTATTGTAAGATTGAGGCATGATCAAAGCTAAAAAACAGCTGATGTAAATGCCAACCGGCGAATGCAAATGAGTTCCACTGCGCTCTGCTTATCAGGAACGCGGTCATATTCCCGGTTTGCTGATATCCTTCAGTGAGAAAATAATGACCTTTCTGAAATTATTTTGTCTGCAGACACTAAACATCACGAATATATATTTCAGAGAATACATATATCTTTATCTGATATGTGCCTGTTATAATCTGTTATAAAACGATGATATGGCCGGTATAAACTGTCTTTTCAACGCGAATCTGAGTGCACGCGAATGTCCACGCGTGACCGGCCTGCAGTGATGTAAACACAGATAGGACTGTTAAACTGTTCCTAATATAGAGAAATATAAGCTGCGATTTCATTATATGCCAATGAAACTTAATGGCGACATTCTTGTTTGTTTTGTGAATAACAATGCCATAGAACTAACATACCGCTGACAAAAGAAATGGAGCATTTGTGCAGCACAATTATTATGTTTTGAATAGGAATGGCGATTATTCCTCGCACATGAAGAGGCATATGCAAGATGCATAACGCAAGATGCATCTTTAAATATTAAGTAGCATTTCTGGGACAACGACATTTTAATGTTACAGTATAGCCTACACAGGGAGAATGGAAAGTCCGGGGATTCCTTAAAGCGTGGCAAGCCGTGAAAGTAAAGAAAAACAACATATGTTCACTTCGGTGTACCGTTGCATTGAAAGATAACCGCTATTATTTTATATCCACCACGTGTGTTCTGAATGTTCTATTGATTTTCTGAATTTCGAAAGTGCTGAAATTATATTGAATATAATTTCTTGATCACAACGAGCTGGTGAGGCGAAGACAAAAATACACCTTTCGTGCGTACGGCACGTGCGGTGTGCAAATACGACCCAGTTCACATATCCCAGCGCCTGCTCGCAAAATCCGCACACCAAAAAATGGAAAAGGCGGTAATTAGACAATGTATATGTATCCTATTCGGCATCCTCAGTCCACGCGATGTTTTCAGGTTTGATGACAGCCGTTGTTGTCGTGATGGCAAAAACATTTATGACAGTGGCGCGACAAAATGTGTAGACGTCAGGCCCATTAACATCTGTCCAGCCTGTCATGATACCCGTATACCGTATCAGTAACACAACTTCCGGTATCATGCTGCGATCTATTATACACGTGGAGGTGTCGCGCAAGGAACGAATCCGCGATTTTAACGGCTCCATCAGCTGGCGTAGATTTACCTTGGAGGAGAATCCACGCTAACACAGCCTGTGCCCGGTGGGTCTCCATGGACGGTATGCATAAGAACGGCGATGGATAGGCGTGGGTTGATAACACCCCCACCCCCACCCCCACCGCTCGAGGCTGAATTCGTAAACCACACTTGGCTTATGCACCAGCCCATTAGCTTGATTGACGGATTCGCCATATTGACGCCAAACAAACGAGTCTGTGCCTGCAAAGCATAAACTGTGTGACTCGTTGAACGCGTACAATTCTACTGGAGGACACCGCTACAGGTTGGCTGCAAAATAGCTCCCGCGTGTTCTCACTAATGACATGACGATTTCAGGCAGGAGGAAAGTGTGTTATGGGGCAAGTAGATGTACCAAAAAGAGGGTTTTTTGGAGCGAGTATATTTGAAAAACATGGAATTGTTCACGGAATGAAACCATTAAGGCCGGGCCAATTCACAAAGAAGCCCCCCCCCCCCCACTCTTATATTTTTTTAAGTCCCTTTCCATGTTAGCCGTGATATTTGTGCTGTAACATGTCAATCTATTGAACTACTATTGTTTCTTTTATTATGAGTATTTTTATTGAGTATTGTGGGGTGTCTCCCCTCCCGTAACTCTGCTCTGCTCGGGATTCTGCTCACCCATAACTTAGGGGGTCTCCCCTACCCCAAAACTGTTCTTCTTCCTTCAAATTGAAAGGGTTCTTCTCTGTAGTAGCGCAATGGTCTGTCAACCACGCGGTAAATTTATTATAAAAACTGTGTTGAAGTTGTTATACAGTTTGTATTGACGCAATGGCGGGTCATCCACGCGGTAATGTAATTATAATGACTGCGCTAAACTTGTTATGCAGTTTATATTGGCGCATTGACCTGTCAACCACGCCGTAATATATTAATAAAGATGTTAAAACTGTTTTTAAACAGTTTTCTGCTTAATTTCTTTGAGTGCACCATCATATTCGTTTAATGTTCTGGGAAGGTTTATTCAAAAAACATTCTCCGAATATTTTTGGAATATTCTCAGAATGTTTTCCGAATATTCCGCGAATATTCCAAAAAAACATTCCCCGAATATTAAGAAAACTTTCCTGAAAAACATTCTCGTAATATTTTTTTAGTAATATTCCCGTAACATTTGCGGAATATTCGGAGAATATTCGGAGAATATTATTTTGTTACCTGGGTAGCTGACTCACTACCATGTAATAAAAGAAACGTATCGTCCGCGTATTGTCCAATCGTATATTCTTTCTTTCCAATAGTAATGCCCTTAATATTAATATCTCGCTTAATAGCCATTGCCAAAGATTCACAAAATGACGGACAAAATCTATAAATATGGCGGTAATGGGTCGCCCTGTCTACATTGTCATCCGAGTGCAAACAGCGGTGCAAAATTGTCATTATTAATGACTCAACTCTCAGGGCATCTTAATAAAATATTGAACCACCTCAGCGAAGATTCTCCCAAGCCATATGACCGTAATACGTGTCGTATATAACTCCAACGCAATGTATCGAACGTTTGTTCAAAGTCTATAAGCAGAAGTTTAATTTGTCGTTAATTTTCCAATAGACAAATCAACAGATGGGCCTTATCATCAACTGAGCAGATATGCTCTGTTGAACTGATAGCATCCCACTACTGGTAAGTGATATCCCCCTAGCTGGAGGTGATCACCCGTGCCGTGGCATAGGCTTGCACGGGAGGATGCGCGTTCGACTATTGTCGAGTGTGCTCGAAATGGATTCAGATTTGCAGAAATAGTTATTATTTGTTAACTAGTTACAACAATGATGACCTGACAGACTGAATAGTGACGATTGACGGCAGGAGAGAAAGGCTCTTGTGCCACACACCAGGGCCACACATCATATGTACTTGCCGTTCGCGCGCAAACTTGCAGGTATAGCTTCGTTTTCGCATGGGAATTCCCAACATGTGAATAAAGCGAATTGTGGCTGCAGTGGCGGATCCAGCGGGGGGGAGGGGGGTCGAGGGGGGGGGGAGCAGTGCCCCCCCCCACGTTTTCGCCGCATATGCACTGTAATCTCCAAATTCAAGCCCTCCAAGGGCGGATCTAAGGGGGGTGGGGGGGTTACGGGGGTTCCAACTCCCCCTTGGGAACCTGAACATACACTGCCAAAGTTGGCTTCTCCGAGCACCCCCCCTCCCCCTCCCCCCCGGCTGCAAGTTTTTAGAGAGCACACCCCACACCCCCGGTCGGAAGTTTTCATAGAGCAACCCCCCGTTGGCAAATTCCTAGATCCACCCCTGCCCCCTACCCCGTAAAGTCTGGATTCGCCCCTGTAGTATGCACTGTAATCGCAAAATTCAAACCTCCCCATCCTCTAAAGTCTGAATCCGCCCCTGGGCTGTGTTCATGATGAAAAAGTGATCTTCAACATAACTTTAGCACTCACCTCTTGGGTGAATACCTTTCTATTTTGAACACGGTAATGCAGTTTAATTTAGCGCTAATTTGATTTGAGTGAAGTAAATGGAAGTAGATATTGCTACTTCTATGATATATCATTGGGAGATCTTGATGTAGCCACGCGAAACTATGGATAACCCCAGTCATTTATTTGAAACCCGCATGGGAATATGCGGATGAATGCCTTGTCGGTGCCTTCGGATAGAGTGCAATGACAGTAAGCAAGTAATTTGTTTATTATAATCACTTATGAAGAACACAACGGATAACATGTACAACAGGGTAAGCACACAATATAGATTCTCACCCTGCCCTTCTGGGCTGACAAGTGACTGTGGATGTGTAGTAATTCTAGTACTGCAGCATATTTCGGCGTGCACAAAAAACGAAAACAAATGACAACAGAAGTCGTGAATCTCAGCTTGAAGACAGTAACTCGATGACGGTGGATGGTTGGTTGGTTGTATATTGAGGAGGCTTTAACCACTTTAGTCATATCGCGTCATTTGGGAGAAAGAAGGAAGAGTGGAGCCATGTCCCCGAAGGTAATCCCCCTACTCTTTACGAAGAAAGAGATGGGATCTTTAACTTGCGACCACACAGATATGGCCACCGCGGGGCTCGAACCACCGACCCACGTACCGTTAGGCTCTCAGGGGGCAAGAACACTGAATGCGAGCGCTCTAACCCACTGAGCTAACGCGCGAGCCCCGCGGCGACGGTGCGAATAGCACATAAACGTTGCTTTCTTCATTGGACGCGATGCATCGTTATACCATTAGGTTAATTAACAAAATGTGAAACGCCAAAAAACATATTGCGTCATGTGTTGTACCAGATTTGTCTCCATACACCAGTATCATCGACAAATGCTGCGACATACAATGCAGTCACGTGACAAATTATCCATAAATACAGGTGATGCTACAGAAAAGTATTATGGGATCAACAGTACATGCTTACAAATCATATACGGTCTGGTATGTAACATGCGATGTCGTGGCCATCGAATTATACTTGCTCCAGAAAACCGAATATGTGGTCTGAACGTGACAGCGCGCGGTCACCTCCAGCGAATCCGGTTTTGAGTACATAACGCTTCACCGCCCCATATACAAAACATGAGGAAGTCTTTTTAATGGCGTGAAACTAACAGAAAACCAGCGTCTTTCGATTCAAAACTAGTATGAGTATGAAGGTACACCCCGAAACAGTTACTCCATACCATTTTCAACTCTAACAGTGCATTCATATGCAAAACATCACTGGGTTTAGTTTGATACCCATAGAAAAGCATAGCGACCCGCTGAAGCGTTCTACCCAGAATGATTGTTTCTAGAAGTGAGCACGCGCTGTCTGCGATGCCAGTCACTGACAAACCCTATATTATCACGTTTGAATTTCGTACCAGCTATCCACGTAACCTTTTGTTTTGAGTGCAAGTTTGGCATTTGTCGAACCGGCACCTGTCATCCCATCGCTTGTGCCACGTTCCTGTTTCCCCAGCTGGACCCGAGACACTGACGATTCTTAATCGTGTTTTCTTCTAATTTATTTAATTCGGGTTTTTTTCTTCTAATTTTTTTCTTCTATTTGTTTCTTCCATTTTTTGTATTCTAATATTGTTCTATTTTGTTCTTCAACGTTTTCCTCTAATTTTTTCCTTTCATGCTTTCTTCTAATGCATAATTCTGGTTCCCCTTCAAATCGACTTCATGAATTTATCTGCATAAATCAGTGAGTCCCACTACATTCAAAGAATTATTATATTCCTTACAAAGGATTCAACCACTCGGTATATCATGGAGATTTATAAACAAAACGCATTTTGTTTTAGGCCGACTGTGCGCACATCAGAGCTAAACTGGACCAAGGAAACTCCGGGGAATATAAAAAATGAATGGATGAGACAGATTAGATGGTCGGACCCAGATTCAAACCCAGGACCAATTGATCTACAGTCTAATGCTCTACCCACTACCACTAATCATTGTACACTTATCTACGACCTAATCTGCTGGTCAACAAAATTAACCCAGAATACTGACCAAAAAACAGAAAAAGGCAATAAACATGCACAGCACGGCGAACACAAAAAATGCGTAAATGGCTGACATAAAACAAACAGAAAATGATATACATGGAAACAGAATAAACATATTTTAATCACTGCAATAACACCTACTTGGAAAACAACACGAGAATCCTTTCAGACAAGCGGCAGCCAATAATCCACTTGTTTATATAACATTCAGACTAGTGGCAGCAAATATGCAGACGTTTATGTAACATTATATATTTTCCGTTTTTCCGGTGTTAATGTACATTATTGTCTAGTGGTCCAGAACAAAAAAAGAAAATAACGCTTAATAAAATATGACAACCGTATACATCATACAAGCAGCATTGTAACAAATATATATATGTATATATATATATCAACATGATTTACACATACAGAGCAAGAACACGTTCGCCACCATGCATTATCTACGGTTTCCTAACCAAGATAATAAATAATGAATATATATAGTAGTGAATAAATTAATTGTTCCACTTATGCATTACTTGGCTAAAGAAACGATTATTGACATGACTTGACTTGACATATCAATATATCACAACAGATAGATCAGCATAAAGGCCATAATGTCATCAATTATGAATAGCGACCCTACTGGATGTCAATGCCTTCCCCGATGATGCTCTAAGTTATTCACATAGTTTGTTTCTCTCTGAATGATGGTATTCGTTCTATCGTAGATATGACCTGGAGCCATTGTTCGATATGCTGCAGTGATAACTCACAAGGAAATGTATTCGTGCACTCATCTTCTTTAGAACTAAGTCGCAAATTTCCCTCAGTTTTTGACGTGGCATGGTACGCAAGAAGGCAGGTTTTCTGCGCACCTGTCTCTACCAGAAAACTTCCCTAAAGCATCTCAGTTTTTTGCACGTGCATGTATGCACTATAGCATTATCGGTATGGATTACGACCCCCAATTAAAGATGTTCAATCGCGAGAGAAAATTAATTTTGAGAAGGACATGACGTCTTCAAATGATAGCAAAGGGCAGATCAGCGTTTTCTACATGCTTTCAGGATCAGTTGGTGGAGGGCCCTCCTGAACTGTTGGTCCTTCTTGACGTAGATGAAGATGTTGGCCGTGACGTTGATGAGGTTGAGCAGGAAGGTGAGGTTGGGGACGGCGAGGCTCATGACGCAGTGCCGGGGGCACACGATGTAGAGGAGGATCGTGGTGTTGTAAGGCAGCCACGTGAAGGTGTAGACCACCAGCAGCCACGCGATCACACGCGAGGTCTCCGTCACGCGTCGCATGCACATGCGCGTCGTGGCATCGGTAGGAGGCGGCGCGGTCGCGGCGACCTGTTTATCGATAGCGGTTGTTTCGTCGATCGTCGCCAGGTGAAGAGGTTGTGGCGATCTCTCCCCAGCACATGGCGCTTTAGCTGGGGTGACGCGTGCGCACTTGCGCGCTATGCGCGTCCTCTCGCGTGTGACCCACGCGCTACCGGACGGCCTCTTGGCGCTCATCGGGTGCGGCTGCGTTGTGCTGACGCCATCGCTGGAAGTCGACTCGGCGGTTTGCGATGACGTACCGGTTGGATCGTCGTTTAAGGGCCACCCATGATTATCGGACAGTTCTCCCACTCGTTTGCTATCTCCGACCGCTGCGTGGCCCGCCCGCCTCGTCACGGAGAAACCCGGCTGGCCGCTGACACAAGGCTCCACAAGTCCTGACGTCATCGCGTCACGTGATGATAAATTCAAGCGAGTCACCATGGTCGCAATCTCCGTGTTGGACGTCGTGTTATCAGAGCGGCGTGCGGTTTCGCCACCTCCTGGCGTCGCCGTCGTCACGCGGGCACCACGACGCTGATGACGCTCAGAGTCCACGTCCACGTCCCTTGATGACTTCGACGGATTCGTGCCACCGACCTTATGTCGCGGGGGCGTCTCCGCTGACGAAACCTTGGCGCTCCGGAATCGGCGGAAAATGGCGATGGGCACCGTCAGGGCCAACCCGACGGTGAGTCCGTAAATGACATACGTCATCAAGCAGCCGGTGATGACGTACGTCTGGTTGAAGATGGCGTCCCCGAGGAAGCACAACCCGCGCGCGCCTGGCTTCGAGTTGACCCCGGGGATGACGAAGCCCAGGGAGCCGAAGACGCTCCAGAAGGCCCAGCAGGTGTACACCATGAGCCTCGCCTTGGATGGCGTGATCAGCGACTTGAAGCGGGTCAAGCTGACGGCGGCCAGCGCCACCTGCAGAGCCATGAAGAAGGTGCCGGTGATGGCGCTGCCGAAGCTGGCCGTGCCCAGCATCATGACGAGACAGCAGGAGATTCTGGGCCACAAGACGCCGTGCAGGAAGACGAAGACCCGGGACATGAGGACGGAGACGGCCAGCAGGATGTCGCACACGGCCAGGTGGGCCAGAAACACGTGGCTCGCGCGGCGCAGGTGCTTGGCCGAGACGACGACGGCGATGACCGTGATGTTGCCGCATATGGCGATTAAGGACATGGTGACCTGCAAGGTGGCGAGGAAGGTGAACAGCATGGGCGTACCACCGCCACCGCCTCCCTGTGTGCCATCTCCCTCTCCAGCTGTTGTACTACCGTCCAGCCAGGTATCCGTTCTCGGGTTCCCGGATGCTACATCTACCGTGCCGTCGTAGTGGTCGTCGTAGGCGGCCATATTGACTGCGGTCGCTCGGTCACGTGGTATCCGAGGTCGATTTTGTCACGTGGTATTCAAGGTCACTTGATCACGTGATATCCAAGGTCACTTGGTCACGTGGTATCCGCGGCCTCCCTATGGGTCATCAACAAATTGTTATGAATGACATTGGCTAGTAAACCGGAAGTAGATCCGGGACCGTCCTCGTCTGTATAAACAGATTTTAGAACCTTGGTTTTCACGTTATCTCCTTGATATAGAGCACGTTACAACCTGTACGTCATATTGTGACAACGAGAAGCATCGAGGAAGCCAGGAGTAGCAAAACGAGATGGGTTGACGGGAGAGATAAATCTCCTTGGACTTAATCTGGCATCACTGTTCGATCTATTTCGGTGTTAGCTCTGTACGGAATTTATACATTAGCATATCTACCTTGCGGTCAAGTGGCATAAGCACTCGCAGCATTACACGCTCAACCGTTACCGTGGTAAATAATAAGACGGATTATAGACAGCTGATTAAGCTGTACTGTACAGCTGTACCGAAATGCCAACTTGCACAATAGACCAATGCAGCCTGTACCGAAATGCCAACTTGCACAATAGACCTATCCAGGCTGTACCGAAATGCCAACTTGCACAATAGACCAATGCAGCCTGTACCGAAATGCCAACTTGCACAATAGACCTATCCAGGCTGTACCGAAATGCCAACTTGCACAATAGACCTATGCAGGCTGTACCGAAATGCCAACTTGCACAATAGACCTATCCAGGCTGTACCAAAATGCCAACTTGCACAATAGACCTATCCAGGCTGTACCGAAATGCCAATTTGCACAATAGACCTATCCAGGCTGTACCGAAAGGCCAACTTGCACAATAGACCTATCCAGGCTGTACCGAAATGCAAACTTGCACAACAGACCTATCCAGGCTGTACCGAAATGCAAACTTGCACAACAGACCTATCCAGGCTGTTACTGATCGTTGATTACCGTCACTGTTGCTTTTACTCAATTATGTGGCGAAGCAGCATGTCACTTTCTTCTCAGTTTCAGAGATGAGTACTTCTCACTTGTATCTACCATCAACTATAATACACCGTTCCGGGCTGTCAATCATTCATTGACGTCACTGTTGCTTTTATCCAATCGAGTGGCGAAAACAGGTCTTCTATGTGCGTTATGTCCGACGAACAAGTCCGACAAAGCAGGATGTCTCTTTCTTGTCAGTGTCAGAGATTCAGACTGCGTATTACTTTTACCTGCCATAGGATATCATTGTCAATTTCATGCTCATGATTAACGAAAAGAACTCGAGCGTGGGCGGCGGGTTAGTTTCGGAGTGTGGAATGGTGAGTTAGATACATGCCAATGCAAACTTTAGCGCATAGTGTTCTCCGGTTTTTACCACTTTCATTTGCAAGTGACAATGCCCAAATAGTATGTTGCAGCAATACTATGGATAAATTGCATAGCATGGCATAGCTGCCAAGCTATGTGTCAAAAGGGAGGAAAATGACGTCATTTAAGCTGACTTCATTAACTTCGCAATCCCAGTGAGCCAAGTCAGTCGGCTTCGTTCAGTTTTGTGCCCAAGTAAGTCATGACAAGTTAGCTTGACTCACTTCTTGGTCCAAAAGATTAACTGGAAATCATGGAAATCAATGAGTGAAATATTAAAAAAGATTGAGTCATCTATAAAACCATGTAAACTTATGAAAACCTACCAACGTTTCCTTCTGTAGTATACCTGAGGTGTAATCAGCAGACAACACGATGAAAGCACTGCCATGTGTATTTCCAATGTCAACTATTTGCAATACTACAAAACGGAGAGATGCGTAATATTAACGTTGTATTCAAATGGGGTTCCGTGACAATGCAAGGCCCGGGTCTTACCTGGTGTACGTACGCCCTATCCGTGTATGGCGGGACGGAGGGAGAAGCCACGGTGTTTATTCCCCACGGCGGGTGCTGGCACGGATGGCACCACGGGCACCTGTTACGCCTGTTTGTATTGCGATACGGGCGCCACCCTCGCCTTGCCACCGTCTGATTGGCTCGCGACTCGCTCAGTCGTTCCGTTATTGGTCTCAAGGGATCGTCAGTCTGTTATGCAGTCTCCATTGTCAGCGAGTGAACGCGCACACCGGAGGGGCGGCTAGTGTCATGACGCAGTGTGGCGCTGCGAGGTTGATGCGACTGTCTTCCCTGGCTTCTTAGGTAATAACCTGGCACGTTGTGCAATACCTGAGCCAATCAAAAAAGGCGCAGTAAATGCTGTAACATCCACTGGGGACGTCACTCCCTATTCTCGCACGATATTATTTTATTGTGCCCAATTCCGTAGCAACCACGTGGGCAGCGGAATAATCTGGTGAAGGTAAGTAATAACATGAACAGAATAGAATTACCCTCTATGCGCCTGTAATTTTTAATGCTAGTAAAATAAAATATGATTGGATAATACCATTGTACCCTATGGAACTCGGCAATTACATGAAAAGAAAGTCTTTCATGAATTTTTAGGCAACAACCGACGTGTTATATAAATAAGGCCTATGGGTTCTTTCTTATTATTGGAGGCATCAACTAGCGATCCTGATAGCCCCTCATATTATCTGGGGAGCCACATTACTAACTATGGTATTGCCTTATTATCTTGGGTGATCGCATGCAGATCTATATTGATCGACTTTCTACCTAGCGGGGTCTACTTAATATGTATCGGCCTCTCTTTGTACAGTTTTTTTTATGACTCCTAATGTTCACACTCCTGGTCTCTTCGTCGTTGTTACGATGTGCTTCCGGTTGGACGATTTCCACTTGGTCGACACCCCCGTGTTGGTACTTCAAGTTGGACGACATTATATATTATAATTTATATATATCTATGTATATACATATGCATCTTGAGTAGTAACAACAATTGAGACGTTTGAGGAATATTACAAGGCATTTGTCAGCGTGTCGTCTATGACCTGGCTCCAGGGTGTTGAGGTCGGCTGCCATTTGTGGTTTTGTGCTATATACACGCAAAAAATCTAGTTATATTGCAATATATTATAATATAGTTATATTGCAAGTGTAGAGTACTTCTGGGATGTATACGCGAACAAGAGAAGATTAGCAAACACCTGCATCGTGGGATTGCAAATATGGAAGAGTCCGGCTCTCACAACTAGTGAATAACATGCATATATCATCGAGGTTTGTTCAAGGCCTATGGGGGTTAAGTCCCAGGATACGATCAATTTGTTCACGCCAATACAAATTGTTTTTCTACGATCTTTCACGACGTATCGCGTCGCTTTTTGGCTAAGTCCAGTGTCGTATGTTTTCAGAACGCAGTGTCGGATTTTGGGCGATGTCGAATGTCGAATGTCGATTTTTCAAATATGCATGTGTCGCATGTCGCCATTTATTCCTTCCGGACCCCTATTAACACAACGTTATTTCCCTTTAGTCTTGATTTAGTAGCCTTTATCCGTTGACGTTCCACGTGGACACGGCGAGGGATCCCTTTTGGGGGTTTGGCGTCACCGGAAGTGACGTCATGGGGTTGCGTCGCGTCGTGGTTCTGCTTGGCTACCAGTCGGCCGCTTCCGGTCGTTCTATATTTCACATATATTCAAAATATTGGCGAAGTTCAGATGTTTTAATCGGTTAAAGCCACTTGTGACGTCACTTTATTTTCCTTTCACGATGTTATTTTGCATTAATGTAGTGCCATAGAGTCATAAAAGACGTGAATTTTACATATGGTAATGTCCTCGGAAAACAATATTACCGGATAACAATGGGTCAGTCTTAGTTTAGTTGGGAAAATTCTTGCATAAATATTCACGAGCTACGATAAACTGCGTTTGATTAGTGACAGGCGGTTGTTGATGTTAGCAGCGGCGGAGGCAAATTGGTTGAAATTCGGTTCGGCCGAGGAAGGTGATGATGCAATTCTATCTCATCAAGAAGAAAAAGCGCTCCGCTTCGCAGTAATTACATTTATATACCAAGTGCTGGACCTACTAGACAATTACCCTTTAGTAATGTCATTTCATACATTATGGGAGCAAATATGCTGTATATCTGGCTATATGCAGCTATTTACAGTCCCATGTGTACATAATATCTCTATCTTTTTAATGACCAGAGTATTTTACAGGAAAACGCAAATAGATTTTCTTATATTGTAATATTAAAAAATCATTACTGTTTATCGACTCTTCAAAAATATCTACCAGCTTTGTGCATTACTTGTATTTTCCAAAAATCAAAGAATTATAATACTAATAACTCTGTATTAACAATGTATTAATTCTGTAACTACTAATAAATGCAATGCCTGGTGAGTTTCATATTGTCCAGTACAGGTTAAGTTCCTATTTCAAAGATAATCATAGGGTTCCAACTTTTAAACATATTGAACTGTCACTTTTTAGGATCCATAAGTACGTTTTTGACATTTAAAAATCAGTTTTTAACATTACAAATATAGTTTTTGACATTAAAAAATAGTTTTCGACATTAAAAAAATAGTTTTTGACATTAAAAAAGTAGTTTTTGACATTAAAAAATAAGTTTTTTATATTTAAAAAAGACTTTGTAGTGTTCAAAATGAGGTGTTAATATTAAATGATGATTTTTGATTATCGGAAGATATTCTGTTATTATTTAGAAATTAGCTTAAGTTTCAAACTAAACTGCTAAATATTTAAGAAAAATGGCTGAAATTTTAATGTTAATAACAACAACAGCACATTAGATTACAATCTTTAGGGATTGTGTTCTTCAAGACAATTCGTACACAGGACTGAAACATAATCGAAGCCACAGTTTTTGCGTAATCCTTGGAATCACCTCGCTGCTATCACTGGTGATCATACTACACATTTAGAACAGTTACAGAAGAAAGCTATTAGGATTATAACTCAAAGCACATTCAACGCACATACAAAGTCTCAAATTTTATGTCGAATTGACAAACAAAAACCTACCGGATTACTTCAGTCATATACCAATTATATGTCATTATCAATTCATTCTCATGATACAAGGGGTAAGCAAAGGGTTCAGGGATTAGAAACAATATTATTGATAATTATTCACTTCATTGCAATGTTATGCATTGTCATGTTTGTCAAACTACATAACTTGCTGAACTGATTCATTTATTCTTACCTCTTTTGTTACCATAACTTTCATTAAGAAATTATATATTTATTCTTTGTTTGTCTATCTCAAGTGAAATGTTTTTATATTTGTAAACTCAAAAACTAACCAAATCCATGGCATAAATTTCAATTCGTTAATATCTTTTGTTTCTTTTTCTTGTTTGTTTTTTCTTTTGTTGACTTGATATCTAAATCCAAATTTCAGGTAGCCCTGACGATAGCGGCCCAGGATGGCCTTAGTTGGGGTCACCTTTACCACATGTGCCTAATTTCTGGTATATCGCCCTGTATAAAACACATCATTTTTTAAACAGCTTCAGTTTCGCTACCGCGATTTTGGGTTATGTACGTTAGCGTCGGAGTGTGGATCGGTCTACTTCGAGCTCCACTTGTTCACGCAAAAATGGAGACTGTTTTGTGAGCTTCTACTTAGCCCCTGCCTCGAGATTGGTAATCCGTTGTTCCAGTGACGGGCGTTATTGTATGGCTCAGTCAGAAGCCTGTTAGGCTCGTCAAAAGTCTTTTCTGTTGGATATGGTTGCTGCTTTGTTTCGGCGCCTGTCAGCACGGTTATCAGTTCACCCGTCTCAGGATCTTTAATTGCTGCTTGTGGCAACTTCCACTGTCGCGAAAGGAACTTTTTCGCGACCTTTTTGTTGGATTCACGCAGTGTTAGAATCATCTGACATGTCCATTGTATGCCATGTATATCCATTTAGGCTTCTTGACAAATCCACCCCACGTATAAAATAAGGGACGAGTGCGAACAGTGCAACGTGAGATCATTGCGCGGTAAGATCGGTGCACAGTGAGATCATTGCGCGGTAAGATCGGTGCACAGTGAGATCATTGCGCGGTAAGATCGGTGCACAGTGAGACCATTGCGCGGTAAAATCGGTGCACAGTGAAATCATTGCGCGGTAAGATCGGGGCACAGTGACATCATGGCGCGGTAAGATCGGTGCACAGTAAGATCATTGCGCGGTAAGATCGGTGCACAGTGAGATCATTGCGCGGTAAGATCGGTGCACAGTGAGATCATTGCGTGGTAAGATCGGTGCACTGTGAGATCATTGCGCGGTAAGATCGGTGCACAGTAAGATCATTGCGCGGTAAGATATGTGCACAGTGAGATCATTGCGCGGTAAGATCGGTGCACAGTGAGATCATTGCGCGGTAAAATCAGTGCACAGTGAGATCATTGCGCGGTAAGATCGGGGCACAGTGACATCATGGCGCGGTAAGATCGGTGCACAGTGAGAACATTGCATGGCAAGATCGGTGCACAGTGAGATCATTGCGCGGTAAGATCGGTGCACAGTGAGATCATTGCGCGGTAAGATCGGTGCACTTTGAGATCATTGGGCGGTAAGATCGGTGCACAGTGAGATCATTGCGCGGTAAGATCGTTGCACAGTGACATCATTGCGCGGTAAGATCGGTGCACAGTGAGATCATAGCGCGATAAGATCGGTGCACAGTGAGGTCATTGCGCGGTAAGATCGGTGCACAGTGAGATCATTGCGCGGTAAGATCGGTGCACAGTGAGATCATTGCGCGGTAAGATCGGTGCACAGTAATATCATTGCGCGGGAAGATCGGTGCACAGTAAGATCATTGCGCGGTAAGATCTGTGCACAGTGAGATCATTGCGCGGTAAGATCGGTGCACAGTGAGATCATTACGCGGTAAGATCTGTGCACAGTGAGATCATTGCGCAGTAAGATCGGTGCACAGTGAGATCATTGCGCGGTAAGATCGGTGCACAGTGAGATCATTGCGCGGTAAGATCGGTGCACAGTAAGATCATTGCGCGGTAAGATCGGTGCACAGTGAGATCATTGCGCGGTAAGATCGGTGCACAGTGAGATCATTGCGCGGTAAGATCGGTGCACAGTGATTTCAGAGTGCGGTGAATTCAGATCGCGGTGGGATCAGTGCACAGTGAGATCATTGCGTATGGTAATTTATTGGAAGGCCAATAGAAAAGTAAGAATTTTTGTTTAACTTAAGCAGTTATAAATGTGCTCACTGGCAGGTAAGATTTAGTTTAGAAGAACAAACATTAGTTTTATCTTAGTTTGAAAATAACAAGCCCCCCCCCCCCCCCCACTCCCTTGATCTCTTGGTCTTGATTAAATGGTCCGCCACTTGAAATGAAATGATTAATTGCTGTTTTGTGGCGGTTTTGCGCATTTGTGGGGCTGTTTCCAAGAATACTTCTAAAATTTTTCGTCATTTCCGCTTTCAATCGTATTCAAACTTGTACGTACGTTTTCAGAACCAAAACAGGCAATACGCAATATCTTTCACAGACAAGATCGCGAGAATGGAGCGAGGCGAGATTGTGAGACTGGCGTAACCTCTGGTCTTGACATGGGGTCGTTATCTATCAAAACCATTTGCACAAGTGGCACCCGAACCAGGCCCCAGCTCCTTTGGCTATCCTAGCAGAACACACTCGGCTGTAACCAATCTCGTTGCTGCAAGGATATAACGAATATAACGAACTAAGGGTCTGTTCACGAGACACATTTATTAATCCGTATTGAACATACATTTCAGAGGAAACCTATTTGTTGGAGAATTATCGCCACGCCCGACTGTTGAATCTAATATCGTCACCCCCGGCTGTCCCATCTAACAGTTTCACCCAGGACTGTCGCGTCTAATATCGCCAGCCCTGGCTAATATCGCCACCCGCGGCTGTCGTACCTAATATCGCCACCCCTGGCTGTCGTATCTAATATCGCCACCCGCGGCTTTCGCGTCTAATATCGCCACCCCTGGCTGTCGTATCTAATGTCGCCACTCCTGGCTTTTGCGTCTAATATCGCCACCCGCGGCTGTCGTATCTAATATCGTCACCCCCGGCTGTCCCATCTAACATTTTCACCCAGGACTGTCGCGTCTGATATCGCCACCCCTGCTTGTCGCGTCTAATATCGCCACCCTCGGCTCTCGTATCTAATATCGTCACCCCCATCTGTCGAGTCTAAAATATCGTCACTTCCGCCAGGTTTCGCTTCCAAACATCCCCATCCGCGTCCTCTACCCCGCACAGCTCGCAATCGTCTCGTCAGTCTGTTCTCAGTTGTTATCGATTGTGTCTTGTATCCAGTCTAGGAAGGAAGACACCCGGGTGTAGACTCCGGGGAAGCCGGACGCACAGTCGATACCCCAGGATGTGAGACCCACCAGGATGAACCGCCCGTCTGCACCCTTGGCCGCCAGGGGGCCGCCGCTGTCACCCTGTAAAAGTAGTGAAAATACAAAAATGAAGGTTTCGGATTGGTTATACACTTGCCACGTGATTCATGATACGTCACCGACGAACCGCCCGTCTGCACCCTTGGCCGCCAGGGGGCCGCCGCTGTCACCCTGTACGGGTTTTGTGAAAATAAATATCAAATGAAGGTTTCGGATTGGTCAATAGGCGGAAGAAAAAATCATTACCTGAATAATTTAAAACAAAGTATTGGTGACAAACTAGTCGCAACTAATTATTTTATTGCATGCTTCTTTACCTTTGGTCTAACTGCCTGTGATGTAAATTCAAAGTGATGATCATCCACTTTTTTCTCAATACCTATACCTATTATTCCTTAAATGTACCTATAATATCTTACGAGCGTGCAATATGCCATGGGCATACAGTACAATGCAGAAAAAAATATATACCGTTTTCATCTGCAATGCAATCTAATTCATTTGTTTGGCGAAATGGGGCATGATCAGTATCCTCATTTCGGTTACGAATACGGTAGAAAACCCAAGAGTGGGGGCCTATTTTGAGGGTGTCACACATACGGAATTCGGTCACGGAATGAAAATAAATGATCATCCTCCATAAATTTCCGTTGCATAGATATGTAATATTACAGTATGGATTTTATTAACTTGGTTTCTTTACTAAAAATGGTAGCATGCAATCAATAGTCTATTCCCGGCAGAAATAAAAAAAATAGACTCTCTACGCAACATAATATGCAGACTATGGAATTGGGCAAGGAAATGAGGAAGCGTGATCATTTTACCTGACAGGTGTCTCGCTCCAAGGTCCCGGCGTTATCCCCGGCGCACACATTGCTGCCGAAAATGTCAAATGGCATCATATCCTGTGCGCAAGACACGTTATCCTCCACCACGAGTCGAGTGTACTGCAGGATATCAGGAATGACGTTGCTACCTGCAGAATATTCAGAAAAAAACACAAAACTTAAATGGATATTTGCGTTCCCTATATTCGCTTTCGTCACCGCTACATGTTGTCTTACGCCGTATACAGGGGCGGATCTAAGAGGGGAGGCCTTTGAGACGCCTAGATCCCTGACTGACTGAGGCGCCGGACTTCACAACACCGCTCCCCTGACTGACTGACACACCCTACTCCGGAACGCCCCACCCCCTGACTGACTGACACACCCTACTCCAGAACGCCCCACCCCCTGACTGACTGACACACCCTACTCCAGAACGCCCCACCCCCTGACTGACTGACACACCCTACTCCAGAACGCCCCACCCCCTGACTGACTGACACACCCTACTCCAGAACGCCCCACTCCCTGACCGACTGGCTCACCGTACCCCAGAACGCCCCACCCCCTGACTGACTGGCTCACCGTACTCCAGAACGCCCCACCCCCTGACTGACTGACACACCATACTCCAGAACGCCCCACCCCCTGACTGACTGCCACACCCTACTCCAGAACGCCCCACCCCCTGACTGACTGACACACCCTACTCCAGAACGCCCCACCCCCTGACTGACTGGCTCACCGTACTCCAGAACGCCCCATCCCATGACTGACTGACACACCCTACTCAAGAACGCCCCACCCACTGACTGACTGACACACGCTACTCCAGAACGCCCCACCTCCTGACTGACTGACACACCCTACTCCAGAACGCCCCAACCCCGGAATGGCTGACTGGCTTACCGTACTCCATAACGCCTCAACCCCTGACTGACTGACTCACCGTGCTCCGGAACGCCCCAACCCCTGACTGACTGATTGGCTCTCCGTACTCCAGAACGCCTTATCCCCTGGCTGGCTGACTCACCGTACTCCAGAACACCCCATCCCCTGACTGACTGACTCACTGTACTCCAGAACGCACCAACCCGTGACTGACTGATTGGTTCACCGTTCTCCAAAACGCCTAATCCCTTGACTGAGTGATTTACCGTACTCCAGAAGGCCCCAACCCCCCACTGCCTGACTCACCGTACGCCAGAACGCTCCCTCTCCTGACTGAATGACTCACCGTACTCCAGAACGCTCCATCCCCTGACGGACTGACTAACCGTGCTCCCGAACGCCCCATCCCCTCACTGACTGACTCACCGTACTCCAGTACGCCCCATCCCCTGGCTGACTGGCTCACCATACTCCAGAACGCCCCACCCCCTGACTGACTGGCTCACCGTACTCCAGAACGTTCGAACCCCTGAATGGCTGACTAGCTCACCGTAATCCAGAACGCCCCAACCACTGAATGACTGACTGACTCACCGTACTCCGAAACGCTCCACCCCCTGACTGACTGAATCACCCTACTCCAGAACGCCCCACCCCCTGACTGACTGATTCACCGTACTCCAGAACGCCCCACCCCCTGACTGACTGACTCACCGTACTCCAGAACGCCCCACCCCCTCACTGACAAACTCACCGTACTCTAGAAGACCCCACCCCATGACTGACTGACGCACAGTACTCTAGAACGCCCCACCCCCTCACTGACTCACTCCCCGCACTTCAGAACGGCCCATTCCCCGGACTGACTGACTGACTCCCCGTACTTCAGAACGCCACATCCCCTGACGGACTGACTCACCGAACTCCAGAACGCCTCATACCTGGACTGACTGACTGACTCACCGTACTCCAGAACGCCCCATCCCCTGACTGACTGACTCACCGTACTCCAGAACGCCCCAACCCCTGACTCACCGAACTCCAGAACGCCCCACCCCCTGACTCACCGAACTCCAGAACGCCCCACCCCCTGACTCACCGAACTCAAGAACGCCCCACCCCCTGACTGGTTGACTCACCGTACTCCAGAACGCCCCATCCGCTGACAATGACTTCCTCTCCGGCGTACGAGTTGCCGGCTGTCGGCGGACAGATGTGTCTGACCTTGAGTCGGTCGCTGTCGACGGGCAGACTGCGGTGAACCTTGATCAGCGCAATGTCGTTCTCCAGCGTGTAGCTATCGTAGCTGGGGTGAGGGACTACCACTATGGGGCGCCTCTGCTTGGCACCCTGTGGGGGGTCAGTGATGTCATGGTCACCCAGGCGAACCAGTACACTGTGCTCGAAGTCCGAGTTACCCCTGGAAACAACCATTGTATCGTTGTCACTCTGTATCTCTGTGTGAGATTTCAACCCATGGATAACGATATATGTACTTAATATGCATAAATATGCAAATTATATCGTCTCGGATAATGGAGACGCTTCATCCAACCCACTCTTCGATTGTGGGGGGTCTGGTAGGTGTTTTTACCGTGTGTGTGTGGGGGTCATGACCGTGGGGGTGGGGGTCATGCCCATGGTCTTAGGGATTCATGGTCGTTGGGCGAACGGGTCATGGCCGTTGACTAAAGGGTTATGACCGTGTGGGGGTCATGGCTCTTGGGATGGGAGGGGAGCCATGGCCGTGGCGGATCCGGGGAGCGGGGGGGGGGAGTAGCATAGGGGGCACGTGCCCGCCACTTCGCTTGAAAATAGGCGAAAAAAAGCACGTGCCCTCTCATTCGCTGAAGAAGGGGGCACAGTCAATATTCTTTCTGCTCAATCTCACCTCCCCAATATCCCTTCCCCTCTGTCGCCCAGTATCTCACTGAATCGCGTCTAGATAGTACCTCACCAGCACCCCCACCCCTCCCCACCAGCCCTGGTCGCAAGTTTCCCACTGGATCCGCGTCTGTATAGTACTGATGTAAATGATATGCCCCCCCCCCCTCCCCACTTCCTGGACGCGCTACAGCGTGGAGTGAGCGGTTCATGACCCTAGGGTGAGGGTTTATGGCCGGGGTAAGGAGTCACGGCAGGGGTGAGGGGGTCACAGCCGTGGGGGTGAGCGGTTCATGACCCTGGGGTGGGGGAGTAATGGCCGTGAGGGAGAGCGGTTCATGACCCTGGGGTGAGGAGGTCATGGCCTTGGGGGAGAGCGGTTCATGACCTTAGGGGGGGGGCATGGCCGCGGGGTGAGGGGGTCATGGCCGTGGGGTTGAGGGGAACATGGCCGTGGGGGTGACCGGTTTATGACCCTGGGGTTAGGGGGTGATGGCCGTGGGGAGATCGGTTCATGACCGTGGGGTGAGGGGGTCATGGCCGTGAGGTGAGGGGGTCATTGCCGTGAGGGAGAGCGGTTCATGACCCTGAGGTGAGGGGGTCGTCGCCATGGGGGTGAGCGGTTCATGACCCTGTGGTGAGGGGGTCACGGCCGTGGGGTGAGCGGTTCATGACCCTGATGTGAGAGGGTCATGGCCTTGGGGGTGAGCGGTTCATGACCCTGGGGTGAGGGGGTCTTGGCCGTAGGGGTGAGGGGGTCATGACCCTGGGGTGAGGGGGTCTAGCCATGGGGGTGAGCGGTTCATGACCCTGGGGTGAGGGGTCATGGCCGTGGGGCGGGGGTTGTCCAGCGGTTCATGACCCTGGGGTAAGGGAGTCATGGCCGTGAGTACGTGTCATAACCGCCTTCACAAGCAAGAAATAGGCCTAAATATCAGTTATACTTCCCTGGGAGACGCGTGGCGGACTCACCAGTTCTGGTCCACACAGTGAGCCGCGGTGACCACCCAGTCAGCGTTGATCACTGCGCCGCCACACATCTGGTCCCCGGTGTCGGCATAGATCAGTCTCGCCTGAGGAAGACACCGTGTGAGGGATCAGTTTGTGTATTAGTATAACAGTCTATAAATATTCAAATATGACGTCATGTGCTGGTTGCAAAGAATGTGCCAACGGGCGGGACATAGTTTTCCCAACGCGAAAACCGACCTCATAGCCTGGGTTATTGTGCCTGACAAGTGTTGATATCTAGTAAACTTCTTTTGTTAACTTTAAGTTTCACTCCGTTATTATGCCACCAACACACACATATTTCAAGTCACTTCCTGCATCTATCCTTTGACATGTGCAGGTCATCTTACATCACATGTGTGAAACCTGCACCCGATGCAGAACAGGGCAGGTTTGTCGTGCCACCATGCACCAGTCCAGGGGTCGCCATTTAGAATTGAAATTTGCTACCTGCTGGCCGGAGGAAACATCAATCTAAAGGCTTTTGCAGCTGATCATATGTCTCAAAATCATTATCTATTTGGCAAGCGAGCTTTTTAAGCGATCTTGCGGAAGAGCAATTGGCAGGGGTATTATTATATATATCTATATGATACTGAAGTCTCCTTTCTATTTTCCGAATGCTTAAAATTGTGGTATTTCGTTCTCGTTATTGTCAAATGAAAAATAAAAGGTCGGAAGTAGTCTCAAGCTTTTTTTTTTTTTCATTTCACATCAGACAAAAGGCATTCAAGATAATGCATCATACTATCACAGTAATCCGTGCATTTATGACTGCCACTTTCTATTTAAGTTTTCCATCGTTGTCCTGGTCTTTACTTGCCTCTGCATGGTCATTTTCTCTATCTGGTAATTATATCTTATATTGTTGATGGCGCCTTTTAGATTTGGGAGAGTGTCTTTCCATTTACATTTGTATATATATCTCTTAATTGTCAATATAACATGGTTTATCAGGATTATGAGATCGTTACCTGAAATTTCACCAAGCATCACTGTTTTAATATTGATGAAATTCCCCCAAGTATGTTTATCGTCTTCTATTATTTGTCCCAACTATACTGTAATATTCTTCCAAAGTCGATTCACATAGTCACAGTGCCAAAACAGACGCTCTATGGTTTCCACGTTTCTTTTACAAAATACACATTTGTCCGTGTCCGTGATGTGACATCTGTACAGATACTTATTGGTAGGGATGCATCTATGGAGAAATTTACATTGGAAGCTACGTGTTCTTTCGTCAACCGTGCATGCCAGGACCCATAAATAGTATTTCTCCCACTTTGCTTCCACCCACTTTATCTCATTTTGATTGTGAACACTCAATAGACTAACTAACTTGTTATAACTTGCATTAACCACGCGCTTACTGGCCTTGACAAAGTTGGTAAGTTCGTTCCTTATCTCGGTAAGTTTACATTGTTGTACCTCAACTGTGACCACGCGCGGAAGACATCTGCCCAAAACAGGTTTGATATTTTTTCGTAACAAGGGAGCGACAATTGGTCCAGTTCCCAGCAAAGCTCTTTGTCTTCACATATAGTAATAGTCTCAAGCTATCATGAGGCCTTTACATCTAACCACTGAGTCATGATGCACAAACATCATGAACCATCTATTTGATATTATAAAGTTATTGGGGGAAACCGAGAACCTTACATAGACTTGATGAGATATCCTGGGATATCTGAACTTGCCGTTGGGTTTTAACGGCACTTTCAGCCTGTAAGGCTATATCGTGCCGTATAGGTTAAAGCAGCTAGCCTACTTACATGCGCCATCTTCTACTTTTTACATTTTAGAATCAAAACAAATAATTATCTCAATATTATGATGCATATATGTTTTATATCTCATTGAATTTGTAAAACAACAATTTCAACATAAAACTGCCCTGACTAGTTTATCGCGCGCGGACGTGATAGCGAGCCGCGGTCGACATCACACAGAACACCGAACAGCGAACAGGCGCGCAGGGACATAAAGTCGGCCACCAACTTCTGCTCCGGTGAACAAATTTGCTTCTCTCCGGATAGGCCACAGGCTTTCAGGATTTAAATTCAAGACTGAATATATTTATTTGACACGGAGAAGTGATATGTAATATAATAATTACAGAACATATTGCTTTTTTAGTTCAATCTAAATTACTCAAAAGTCAATACTGAAACCCTGAAAGTAGGTCCGTAGAGTGAAGACCAACTTACCTGGTAGGGAAACTCGAACTTGCGAGCTTCAATACCGCCCACGATTCTGTTTAGCAGAGCGACTCCATCCCCGGAGTCTGCATAGCGAGTCTTCCCGCATTCCCCGTCATCTGGTCGTGGCAACATGAACGTTGTACAACACATATCAGTTATTGTACCAATTTATATATAATCATATATTACTCAGTAGACAAGTTCTCATCTATGACTTTAATTTTACTAAATTAAGCTTTTCACTATTAATAATCAAAATAGAGTTAAACCATGTATTTGTATGCTATTTTATGGCAATCCATTCCAGGGCAACCCCGTTAAATAAATGATGTTTAAATATTTAAAATTGTGAATTCGCATTCTAACTTACTCTGGTATATTGTGCCTTGGACATTCACATACCAACATGAAATTAACTTTACCGTATTCGCGAATGTTAAGTATTAACATTCTTATTCGTTGATTAACCCGGTATTTACATGACATATCTTCCTCCCTAACATCGTCTTTTTTGTATTCATGATGTTTCATTTGAGCTTTGAATGAATAAATTGACAAAGTATGCATGTAAAGCCGAAGTAACAAGGGGTAGGGCGATGCGAGGGGTTGCCGAGACCGAGGCATCTCTATATATGGATGTTTTCTCCATTTTCTAAATTATGATATAATGATTAATCTTATTGCGCAGTGTTTAGCTTAAAAATCACGATTAATAAAGTTCGTTTTTTTACATAATCGTAGAGCAAGTCGAGAAATCCGGCAGATACAATACATGTTATATTGCTAAGAATATACTGCAGTTGAGGAGAAGTATCCTTCTAGAAGAGGGATGACCGGTTTCAATTTGCTCAGATGTATTAACTCGCTGCGATATGGTTCTGTCATTCCGATGTTTTCTATATCCAAGTTATAATAAAGCGAATAATAAAGTTAACCAATCGTATTCTTTCAGATCGAAGCCATGATGGAAATGATCACGAAAAATAAGTAATTCGTAATCTCACCTTGAAATGCATTGACCTTGAGCAGGAAGGTTAGAATCACGATTCCATTTGACCACATGTTGTGTTTGCTGATTGAACGTTCTTCTGCAAGGCAATCACCACTAAGATGTAAACGTATGGGGCGTAGTCGTAAACCAAGCGTAACTTACGAATGACACATGGATATCCCATTATACAGTCGTGTCCATTCTATATGCGCCGTATCTATTGTTACTTCTGTCAAATCAAATTGAAATGAGACTTAGAAGGGCCTGATCCGTGCGCCGGTTGCTGTGCAATGTCTCTTTGAAACGGCACGTGCAAGCTACGTGTGGCTTAGGAATACCGCCTATCGCCAACAAGTATTTTTGTGACGTCATGACTGATTTTTTTTTCAAATGTGCCGTCATTGTGGCGTTATTATGTACTGTCCAGTAATGAAATATTAAAAATAATTTAAAAGCATATATCAAAACAAAAACAAAAGTTATTATTTCACTATATTCCGCTGGGCAAGCTAAATATGTTGATCTTACACTCGAGATGCATTCAGATGTATTTAAACACCTTACTCGCTCTGACCATCCATTGTCCGTTTAGCGTCAAAGAAATCCACTGAGGTTCCAATTCCATATATAAATCCGTCAATTGTTCGCGGTTATTTAATAAGTTTAATAACAGTTTTTCGAGGCTAATCTCAGTGCCACCTCCTAGATGCAGCTAATCGCAACCAGCGGAAGACATAATCAAATCACTGTTATCGACACAAGCCAAGCTATCCGTGCTACATTCCTTTGACGCCTGTGATATAATTTTGACGTATACGTCATATCGGACAGTGGTGCCATATGTTGACAATAAATAATCGGCCTTCTATGCATTGATGACTTTGCATGCGCCGGCCGGTAGAGGACGCCAGTGTACTATATACTATACCTAAGCCGGTGTAATATAATAACCTGTCTGGCCGTGATAACCTATCCGGCCGTGATAACCTGTCCGGCCACGCTTCTTTCATGTCGCTAACCCTAACTAATCCAGAACCAAACAGAACCCAAATCTTAACCCTAACCCTAGGCCTAGTCCTAACCTAACCCTAACCTAATCCTAAACCTGCACATACATGCACTATTTACATAGCAACCCCATTCGCTGCGCATGCGCACACGTCAGCCAGGCACTTTATCACGGCGTACAGTTTATCACGCTACAATGGCTTCTGCGTCTTAATGGGCGAAATTTCGTGTATTAGTCTCGCGCCTGCGAGTTTTTCTTTACTAACCTCTGAATGACTTCTCTGCAAGGTGTGGATCCAGCCGAGGAAGGTGACCAAAGCTGTCTGGATGTTCGCCGATTGTCAGAATATCACTGGATGCGGGGCCGACGACGTGTTAAATACCGAAAGCGACAGGAATGAGACGTGTCATTTTTGTTCATTTCATGACACCCTGGCCACTGTTGTGTACAGGCTGCACATCTTTGATTGATGGGTGATTTAGCACTAGTATTGGCCCGGCAATCCCCTTTAGGTGGATGTAATCTACCTTAGACCTTAACCGCGACGTCGACGCCCGTATGAGGATTAATGGTGTATATGTGTCCCGTCTCCACGCGGCAGGTGGCGCTAATGGACGACAGGTTGGCCCCTTAGCTACAAGGTAAGGGATGTTGCTTGATTCCTATCTCGCGCACAGAATATATATAGACTAGGATAGGTCCAACAAATATTAATAATATACGCATGATAATTATAATCGTATGGACATGCTTAAGATAGAATTCGAGGTTTTGTAGCTTTTGTAACAAGGTTGCTGCATCTAATATGATTTAATGTAGACAACACTCAAGTTATAAATATAACATCTCTACTCATGCACTCACAAGGAACGATCGATGATGTCCCTTTAGAAACTGCTGAGTGTGGGGAGCACCACATGTTCGTCGAGTAACAGGGAAAATGTGGCCACCATCTGTGTAGCAGGCAGTGTTGGAGCCTCGTTCTGAGGCCGAGCGAGAAAGTAAGATAATTTAAGCGCCGGCAACAATACAAACATGGTCCACGTGGACAAAACGTTCTAACGAGTTCTACATTTTGCAAAATGTAATGCCGGATAAAGGTCTAAGGTAATTTATTGCAAACAGTACGGGTTACTCCCGGCGACATGGCTCATCGCCACCTATTTTTCTCTTCATCATTTCCATTTTCGGCCGTATTTGTCTTCACAATGGAGTCTCTGTTTAAAGTGTATAATAGCCAATGGTTACTTACCGCGTGGGACACTGCATAGTTTGTGTTTATATGCCGTGTTTTTTATTCGTGCCGTACTATATGTGACGGGATTCGCAGCAGAACGCACACACTGACCAGAAACATAAATTATTTATTTGGCATAATTCTTGCTCTTAGGAAAGTATTGTACATTGACATATACCCTTTAACTTTTGCAGGTCCACTGATTCTACAACTTAGCGGAAACAATCTAGGCTGACGACAATATTTTCAGATAAAATCTGTCGAGTTATCTTATTGCGATATTCTGCTGAAGTTGTCCATGACAGAATGACCTTGTAGAGAATGTCATCTTGTATATTTATATCCTAAGATGGATACAGAGAAAACCAAAGTTTTTCTGAAAGAAAATTTATATTCACTTCCTTGAAGCTTCTTTCTTAGCATGGTCACCTTCCTGATAAATCGTCTGGATAATGCCACTTTCTGCAATTATGCCAGCCACTGACATGGGTGATTGATTAGTTAGAAAGTCTTTTTGTTCCTGCATCCTTGAGTTTCTAAACTTGCAGTAGTAGTTCCAATAAGGTAACTTTCTGATCCACTGCCTCGAGAAAACGTACTGTCGGCCAACGCCACATAATTATGTTCCAAAGAAAATCGTTCATCTGCCTTCGGTTACATAGTAGCAACCGATTATGGATATGTTATCTAATGACAACGTTACTTTCTGCATCCATGAGTAGAATTTTTCTGAACCCCTGGCTTGAGATAGATAGACTGACCTCTAGATTGCAGGAGTGAACAACATGACCGGTCCTTTTCTGAACATTTAAAGCTCGACACTGTCACCTTCTGAGCACTTCAAGCTCGATACTGTCACCTTCTGAGCACTTCAAGCTCGATACTGTCACGTCCTGCCGCTCAACCTCGACACTGTCACTTTGTGAGCACTTCAAGCTCGACACTGTCACTTTCTGAGCACTTCAACCTCGACACTGTCACTTTCTGAGCGCTTCAAGCTCGACAATGCCACTTTCTGAGCACTTCAAGCTCGACACTGTCACTTTCTGAGCACCTCAACCTCGACACTGTCACTTTCTGAGCACTTCAACCTAGACACTGTCACTTTCTGAGCGCTTCAAACTCGACAATGCCACTTTCTGAGCACTTCAAGCTCGACACTGTCACTTTCTGAGCACCTCAACCTCGACACTGTCACTTTCTGAGCACTTCAACCTCGACACTGTCACTTTCTGAGCGCTTCAAGTTCGACAATGCCACTTTCTGAGCACCTCAAGCTCGACACTGTCACTTTCTGAGCACCTCAACCTCGACACTGTCACTTTCTGAGCACTTCAACCTCGACACTGTCACTTTGTGAGCACTTCAACCTCGACACTCACTTTCTGAGCGCTTCAAGCTCGACAATGCCACTTTCTGAGCACTTCAAGCTCGACACTGTCACTTTGTGAGCACTTCAAGCTCGACACTGTCACTTTGTGAGCACTTCAAGCTCAACACTGTCACTTTCTGGGCGCTTCAAGCTCGACACTGTCACTTTCTGAGCACTTCAAGCTCGACACTGTCACTTTCGGAACACTTCAGCCTCTACACTGTCACTTTTTGCCCTTCAATCTCGACACTGTCACTTTCTGAGCACTTCATTCTCGACACGATCACTTTAAACCCTTGGGCCACGTGTATACGTCACGTTTGTGGCGATCCGGTAGCTCTCTGGCCACCTAATACTCGACAGGGTCCCTGTCTAGATACTTAACCCCCGACACGGTCACCCTGTGGACATTTGACTCAAAACTGGACACATGATGTCACGTTGACCGTGCCGGTATCAAGGTGATTCCAGGCTGGTTCCTGGCTGGTTCCTGGCTGGTTCCTGGCTGGTTCCTGGCTGATTCCTGGCAAGTTCCTGGCTGGTCCCTGGCTGGTTCCTGGCTGGTTCCTGGCTGGTTCCTGGCTGGTTACAGGCTGGTCTCTGGCCGGTTCCTGGCGGGTCCCTGGCTGATTCCTGGCAAGTTCCTGGCGGGTCCCTGGCTGATTCCTGGCAAGTTCCTGACTGGTTCCTGGCTGGTTCCTGGCTGGTTCCTGACTGGTTCATGGCCGGTTTCTAGCTGGCCTCAGGCTGGTTCCTGGCTCTATTATTTACTGCCGGAAGTTTGTCAACCGTTGACCGTCACGTGACAAGGCCAAGGTATTGACTCGCAACCCACTCATCTATATTAAACACGTTTTTTATTTCGTAAACAGCAGGTCCATCACTACGATACCACGGGCTGGGCCACCCAATGGCCCATTGTTACTGTACATTCACCCCACGGCTACCTATTATAAACAGTACCGCAATATACACGTCGATCGTAGGAAGAGGCTCCACCCTGAAGGATATGGATGATTAACATGCGATCGCTCCTGCACATGTTTCTTACACTGTTATCGCATAGCCATTATACTTAAAGTGTATATAACCAAACTGTTGCATGTTCTGCAACTGCCAAAAGTTCACTTATTTAGAATTGCCTGAACGTGCATTAGGGCATGTTTTCAGGGCATGCATTACAGAAGTATTGTATACATAATGAGTTCATAACGACCAAATCGGGGATGTTTGATTCGTTGCAGTTCTTTGATGAATTCCGTACACCATATTATATAATAATGGAATTCTGCTCTCAAAGCCATTCAAAGTTCCCAAGGGTTAAATCAGGGGCGGATCCAGGCATTTTAAAAAGGGTTGGGGGGGGGCGGAGGGGCGCTCCAAACTTGCAAAGGGGGGGGGGGGCGGGCAGCTCTTAAATTGCGACCGGGCCATCCACCATAATTTTTACGACCGGGGGGTTGGGGGCGGGGGGGCCCACGCCTCAGATGTCAATGGACTCCATTTTGCATTCAAAAACGGCATTCCTCTTCAAATAAAAGGGGTGTCCAGACCCCCTGGACTCACCCCCCCCCCCCCCTTCCTGGATCCGCCCTGGGTAAATGCAAGATTTTCTCTCCCTGGTCTCCTTGACACCACGTGGCACCTCTGTTCCATGCAGGGTCTACGACATTCGGCAAACAAATCTGATCTTTCCCCATTCGACATCACAACAGTACGTATAATAAAAATCACGTCATCATGAAGAAACCCGCCAGTACATTCCTATAAATAGATAATAGTTATCATAAGAAAACAAAAACTAGGAAATATAACGTACCAGCAAAGTCATGTGTGTATAGATATAATTTGTTTTTCTTAAACAGGATTTGGCAGCTATAAGGGCTGTTACCATTGGTCCCACACGCATTGCCATAGCGACAGAAGACCTCAATAGCCAATCGCATCTTGTTGTCATGGCTACGAAATCAAACTCCTGATGTTGCTGATTATAAACATTGCACATATCCACATATATCGTACCATATATTGGCTAATATTTCACAAACAAATCTGCGTATATGCAGTTATTACAGTATTAAATAGTAACATTTATGAAACAAAACTGAGCATTGGTCCGCTATTTCTTGTCCTCGATGGCCTGTTGTTTCTGACCCTGAAGTTAAAAGAAAACGAGTTATGTGTAACAAGTACAATCATATTTCCAGAACCATAATATGCTGGTGGTCATGACAGCATTCGTTACTCCGGGATGGTTGATTGGTTGGCCAATTCCAGAAGAAAAAAGAAAACATATAGATCAAAGAAATTATGCTTTTAACCCGATTTAATAAAAGTTGTATTGAATCATATTAGCCTTATTTGACTGTTACACATTATTTCGAATACAATCACTGGGCAGATAGGCACCGGTAGGATAAAAACAAAGCGTTGATTGATGCATATATGGTATGGACATGGACTGAATGTGACTGAGACTGTCATGTAACACATACCGGGCTGACTGAGACTGCCATGATACACATACCAAGCTGACTAAGACTGCCATGATACACATACCGGGCTGACTGAGACTGCCATGATACAAATACCTAGCTGACTGAGACTGCCATGATACACATACCGGGCTGACTAAGACTGCCATGATACACATACCGAGCTGACTGAGACTGTCATGATATACATACCGGGCTGACTGAGACTGCCATGATACACATACCGGGCTGACTAAGACTGCCATGATACACATGCCGGGCTGACTAAGACTGCCGTGATACACATACCGGGCTGACTGAGACTGCCACGATACATATACCGGGCTGACTGAGACTGTCATGATACACATACCGGGCTGACTAAGACTGCCGTGATACACATACCGGGCTGACTAAGACTGCCATGATACACATACCGGGCTGACTGAGACTGCCATGATACAAATACCTAGCTGACTGAGACTGCCATGATACACATACCGGGCTGACTAAGACTGCCATGATACACATACCGAGCTGACTGAGACTGTCATGATATACATACCGGGCTGACTGAGACTGCCATGATACACATACCGGGCTGACTAAGACTGCCATGATACACATGCCGGGCTGACTAAGACTGCCGTGATACACATACCGGGCTGACTGAGACTGCCACGATACATATACCGGGCTGACTGAGACTGTCATGATACACATACCGGGCTGACTAAGACTGCCGTGATACACATACCGGGCTGACTAAGACTGCCGTGATACACATACCGGGCTGACTGAGACTGTCATGATACACATGCCGGGCTGACTAAGACTGCCGTGATACACATACCGGGCTGACTGAGACTGCCACGATACATATACCGGGCTGACTGAGACTGTCATGATACACATACCGGGCTGACTAAGACTGCCGTGATACACATACCGAGCTGACTGAGACTGTCATGATATACATACCGGGCTGACTGAGACTGCCATGATACACATACCGGGCTGACTAAGACTGCCGTGATACACATACCGAGCTGACTGAGACTGTCATGATATACATACCGGGCTGACTGAGACTGCCATGATACACATACCGGGCTGACTAAGACTGCCGTGATACACATACCGAGCTGACTGAGACTGTCATGATATACATACCGGGCTGACTGAGACTGCCATGATACACATACCGGGCTGACTAAGACTGCCATCATACACATGCCGGGCTGACTAAGACTGCCATGATACACATACCGGGCTGACTGAGACTGCCATGATACACATACCGGGCTGACTAAGACTGCCGTGATACACATACCGGGCTGACTGAGACTGCCGTGATACACATACCGGGCTGACTGAGACTGCCATGATACACATACCGGGCTGACTAAGACTGCCGTGATACACATACCGGGCTGACTGAGACTGCCATGATACACATACCGGGCTGACTAAGACTGCCGTGATACACATACCGGGCTGACTGAGACTGCCGTGATACACATACCGGGCTGACTGAGACTGCCGTGATACACATACCGGGCTGACTGAGACTGCCGTGATACACATACCGGGCTGACTGAGACTGCCATGATACACATACCGGGCTGACTGAGACTGCCATGATACACATACCGGGCTGACTAAGACTGCCGTGATACACATACCGGGCTGACTGAGACTGCCACGATACATATACCGGGCTGACTGAGACTGTCATGATACACATACCGAGCTGACTGAGACTGCCATGATACACATACCGGGCTGACTGAGACAGCCATGATACACATACCGGGCTGACTGAGACTGCCATGATACACATACCGGGCTGACTGAGACTGCCACGATACATATACCGGGCTGACTGAGACTGCCAGGATACACATACCGGGCTGACTGAGACTGCCGTGATACACATATCGGGCTGACTGAGACTGCCACGATACATATACCGGGCTGACTGAGACTGCCATGATACACATACCGGGCTGACTGAAAATGCCATGATACACATACCGGGCTGACTGAAACTGCCATGATACACATACCGGGCTGACTGAGACAGCCATGATACACATACCGGGCTGACTGAGACTGCCACGATACACATACCGGGCTGATTAAGACTGCCATGATACACATACCGGGCTATCTGAGACTGCCATGATACACATACCGGGCTGACAGGGACTGCCATGATACACATACCGGTATATACTGGTACTCAGTAGTGAGTACAGATGTAGATGGTGTGACTTACCTCATCCTTCATCACCTCGTATCGGTCTCGGGCCTCTTTCAACGGTTTCACCATCACGGCATCCAGTTTCGTGTACAGCTGCAATGTGACATAAACAACGGTCATGTGGAGAAACAGGGAATCTAGGACTATCGGCAGGTCTATAATGTACTGTCATTGTAGAGACAATAGAAATGTATGTCTGTCCGCAGGCCTATAATGTACTTTTGACATTGTAGAGACAATGGAAAGATATGTCTGCCCTCAGGTCTATAATATACTATTGACATCGTAGAGACAATAAAAAGATATGTCTGTCCTCAGGTCTATAATGTACTGTCATTGTAGAGACAGTGGAAGGATATGTTTGTCCGCAGGTCTATAATGTACTGCCATTGTAGAGATAATGGAAAAATTCGTCTGTCCGCAGGTCTATAAAATACTTTTCACATTGTAGAGACAATGGAAAGATATGTCTGTCCGCAGGTCTGTAATGTACTGTCATTGTTGAGACAATGTAAAAATATGTCTGTCCGCAGGTCTATAATGTACTGTCATTGTAGAGACAATGAAAAGGTATGTCTGTCCGGGGTATATAATGTACTGTCATTGTAGGAACAATGGAAAGATATGTCTGTCCGCATGTCTGTAATGTACTGCCATTGTAGAGACAATGGAAACTGATGTCTGTCCGCAGGTCTATAATGTACTGTCATTGTAGAGACAATGAAAAGGTATGTCTGTCCGGGGTATATAATGTACTGTCATTGTAGGAACAATGGAAAGATATGTCTGTCCGCATGTCTGTAATGTACTGTCGTTGTAGAGACAATGGAAAGATATGTCTGTCCGCAGGTCTATAATGTACTACCATTGTAGAGACAGTGGAAAGATATGTCTGTCCGCATGTCTGTAATGTACTGTCATTGTAGAGACAATACAAAAGATATGTCTGTCCGCAGGTCTATAATGTACTGTCATTGTAGAGACAATGGAAAGATATGTCTGTCCGCAGGTCTGTAATGTACTTTTGACATTGTAGAGACAATGAAACGAGATGTCTGTCCGCAGGTCTGTAAGATACTTTTGACATTGTAGAGACAATGAAAAGATCTGTCTGTCCGCAGGTCTGTAATATACTTTTAACACTGTACAGACAATGAAAAAATGTGTCTGGCAGCAGGCCTATAATGTACTCTCATTGTAGAAAATATGGAAAAATATGTTTTTTCCGAAAGGTAACTAATATATATACACTAATATGGTAGCCCTGTATATCCCTGAGATAACACGCACATTACGCATCGGTGAACCTCCCGACACTTGTTTCGCAAGAGAGGTCCTCGCGCATACAATCAGTATGCCGACTGTATCTCGTTTGAAACTACACGGGACATTCTGAAGAAGACCGATTGAATGGTGGTAGACTAAGTTGGTTGCAGTGCCCCTATGTGCACCGGATGTGAACGATGTGCGCATTTCATTGTAAGATGCATATACTTTTCACATTGTAGAGACAATGGAAAGATATGTCTGTCCGCAGGTCTATAATGTACTGTCATTGTAGAGACAATGGAAAGATATGTCTGTCCGCAGGTCTGTAATGTACTGTCATTTTTGAGACAATGTAAAAATATGTCTGTCCGCAGGTCTATAATGTACTGTCATTGTAGAGACAATGAAAAGGTATGTCTGTCCGGGGTATATAATGTACTGTCATTGTAGAGACAATGGAAAGATATGTCTGTCCGCATGTCTGTAATGTACTGCCGTTGTAGAGACAATGGAAACTTATGTCTGTCCGCAGGTGTTTAATGTACTTCTATTGTAGAGACAATGGAAAGATATGTCTGTCCGCATGTTTGTAATGTACTGTCGTTGTAGAGACAATGGAAAGATATGTCTGTCCGCAGGTCTATAATGTACTGTCATTATAGGGACAATGGAAAGATACGTCTGTCCGCATGTCTGTAATGTACTGTCATTTTAGAGACAATACAAAAGATATGTCTGTCCGCATGTCTGTAATGTACTGTCGTTGTAGAGACAATGGAAAGATATGTCTGTCCGCAGGTCTATAATGTACTACCATTGTAGAGACAGTGGAAAGATATGTCTGTCCGCATGTCTGTAATGTACTGTCATTGTAGACACAATACAAAAGATATGTCTGTCCGCAGGTCTATAATGTACTGTCATTGTAGAGTCAATGGAAAGATATGTCTGTCCGCAGGTCTGTAATGTACTTTTGACATTGTAGAGACAATGAAAAGAAATGTCTGTCCGCAGGTCTGTAATATACTTTTGACATTGTAGAGAAAATGAAAAGATCTGTCTGTCCGCAGGTCTATAATATACTTTTAACATTGTACAGACAATGAAAAAATGTGTCGGTCAGCAGGCCTATAATGTACTCTCATTGTAGAAAATATGGAAAAATATGTTTGTCCACAGTTCTGTAATGTCAATGAAAAGATATGTCTGTCCGCGAGTCTGTCATGTACTGTCATTGCAGAGACAATGGAAACATACGTCTGTCCGCAAGTATGTAATGTACTGTCATTGTAGTGACAATGAAAAAATATGTCTGTAATGTACTGTCATTGTAGCGAATATGGAAAGATATGTCTGTCCGCAGGGCTGTAAGGTACTGTCCTTGTAGAGACAATAGAAGAATATTTCTGTCCGCAGGTCTGTAATGTACTGTCATTGTAGAGATAATGGAAAGATATGTCTGTCCGCAGGTCTATAATGTACTGTCATTGTAGAGACAATAGAAAGAAATGTCTGTCCGCAGGTCTGTAATATACTTTTGACATTGTAGAGACAATGAAAAGAAATGTCTGTCCGCAGGTCTATAATATGCTTTTAACATTGTAGAGACAATGAAAAAATATGTCTGTCAGCAGGCTTATAATGTACTCTCATTGTAGAAAATATGGAAAAATATGTTTGTCCATAATTCTGTAATGTCATTGTAGAGACAATGAAAAGATATGTCTGTCCGCAGGTCTATAATGTACTGTCATTGTAGAGACAATGGAAAGATATGTCTGTCCGCAGGTCTATAATGTACTGTCATTGTAGAGACAATGGAAAAATATGTTTGTCCACAGTTCTGTAATGTCAATGAAAAGATATGTCTGTCCGCGAGTCTGTCATGTACTGTCATTGTAGAGACAATGGAAACATAGTCTGTCCGCATGTATGTAATGTACTGTCATTGTAGTGACAATGCAAAAATATGCCTGTAATGTACTGTCATTGTAGAGAATATGGAAAGATATGTCTGTCCGCAGGGCTGTAAGGTACTGTCGTTGTAGAGACAATAGAAAAATATGTCTGTCCGCAGGTCTGTAATGTACTGTCATTGTAGAGATAATGGAAAGATAGGTCTGTCCGCAGGTCTATAATGTACTGTCATTGTAGAGTCAATGGAAAGATATGTCTGTCCGCAGGTCTGTAATGTACTTTTGACATTGTAGAGACAATGAAAAGAAATGTCTGTCCGCAGGTCTGTAATATACTTTTGACATTGTAGAGAAAATGAAAAGATCTGTCTGTCCGCAGGTCTATAATATACTTTTAACATTGTACAGACAATGAAAAAATGTGTCGGTCAGCAGGCCTATAATGTACTCTCATTGTAGAAAATATGGAAAAATATGTTTGTCCACAGTTCTGTAATGTAAATGAAAAGATATGTCTGTCCGCGAGTCTGTCATGTACTGTCATTGTAGAGACAATGGAAACATACGTCTGTCCGCAAGTATGTAATGTACTGTCATTGTAGTGACAATGAAAAAATACGTCTGTAATGTACTGTCATTGTAGCGAATATGGAAAGATATGTCTGTCCGCAGGGCTGTAAGGTACTGTCGTTGTAGAGACAATAGAAAAATATTTCTGTCCGCAGGTCTATAATGTACTGTCATTGTAGAGACAATAGAAAGAAATGTCTGTCCGCAGGTCTGTAATATACTTTTGACATTGTAGAGACAATGAAAAGAAATGTCTGTCCGCAGGTCTATAATATGCTTTTAACATTGTAGAGACAATGAAAAAATATGTCTGTCAGCAGGCTTATAATGTACTCTCATTGTAGAAAATATGGAAAAATATGTTTGTCCATAATTCTGTAATGTCATTGTAGAGACAATGAAAAGATATGTCTGTCCGCAGGTCTATAATGTACTGTCATTGTAGAGACAATGGAAAGATATGTCTGTCCGCAGGTCTATAATGTACTGTCATTGTAGAGACAATGGAAAATATGTTTGTCCACAGTTCTGTAATGTCAATGAAAAGATATGTCTGTCCGCGAGTCTGTCATGTACTGTCATTGTAGAGACAATGGAAACATAGTCTGTCCGCATGTATGTAATGTACTGTCATTGTAGTGACAATGAAAAAATATGTCTGTAATGTACTGTCATTGTAGAGAATATGGAAAGATATGTCTGTCCGCAGGGCTGTAAGGTACTGTCGTTGTAGAGACAATAGAAAAATATGTCTGTCCGCAGGTCTGTAATGTACTGTCATTGTAGAGATAATGGAAAGATAGGTCTGTCCGCAGGTCTATAATGTACTGTCATTGTAGAGACAATGGAAAGATATGTCTGTCCGCAGGTCTGTAATGTACTTTTGACATTGTAGAGACAATGAAAAGAAATGTCTGTCCGCAGGTCTGTAATATACTTTTGACATTGTAGAGACAATGAAAAGAAATGTCTGTCCGCAGGTTTATAATATACTTTTAACATTGTAGAGACAATGAAAAAATATGTCTGTCAGCAGGCTTATAATGTACTCTCATTGTAGAAAATATGGAAAATATGTTTGTCCATAGTTCTGTAATGTCATTGTAGAGACAATGAAAAGATATGTCTGTCCGCGGGTCTGTAATGTACTGTCATTGTAGAGACAATGGAAACATACGTCTGTCCACATGTATGTACTGTATCTATAACTATCACTTTTAATTATTATTATTATTAGTAGTAGTAGTAGTAAAAGTATTACCCATGTTGGATAGGATGCATGGGAAGGGGGCGTTATGACAACTTAACCAGGGGTGCGATATGATTGAACCAGTCTGTGGACTGTCCAATGAACAAATGTTTATCTATTGGGTCATCAGTAGTAATAGGAATAATAGGAGGAACAATAGTAGTAATAGGAATAATAGGAGGCACAATAGTAGTAATAGGAATAATAGGAGGAACAATAGTAGTAATAGGAATACTAGGAGGAACAATAATAGTAATAGGAATAATAGGAGGTACAATAGTAGTAATAGGAATAATAGGTGGAACAATAGTAGTATCAGAACAATGCAGTAGAACTAGCAGCATAACAGGAAGATAGTATAAATAGTTGTAACAGGAGTATTAGAATGAGGTTGTAGAAATAGCCGTATTAGAAGAAGATAGTAGAAATAGTAGTAACAGGAGTATTAGATGAGGTATTGTAACCAGTAGTAGCAGTATCAGTAGGAATTACTCACAAATACTAGCGATAACTTCAGTATGAGCCTCACCTTGGAAACCGTCTCAAACATTGGGATGAGGACGAACTTGATGAACCCGATCTGCGCGGTGGGTTTGGTCACCTTCTCCCTGTCCATGAACGGCGCAACCGGAAGTCCTTCCTGCTTCTCCCGGTCAGACTGAAAACGAGGCCCCGGCGTTAGCAACACGTACCAAATGGGCGCATTTGTTTGACAGATTCAAGGTTCAAGATGTAAGATGCATTCAGGAATGAAACAAACAGTGGACTGGGCAGGGAGACTCGAGCTAAGACCTTAAAGGTCGCTGGCGCTAGAGCCACCCAACATTGTGATTGTTATACAGGAATACAGAAACAACCGAAAGGTAACAGTAATATATATACACTAATATGGTAGCCCGGTATATCCCTGCGGTAACCCGAACACGCACATTACGCATCGGTAAACCTCCCGACACTTGTTTCGCAAGAGAAGTCTTCGCGCATACAATCAGTATGCCGACTGTATCTCGTTTGGAACCACACGGGACATTCTGGAGAAGATGACGCCTGATTGAATGGTGGTAGACTACGTTGGTTCCAGTGTCCCAATGTGCACCGGATGTGAACCATGTGCGCATTTTATTGTAAGATGCATATCTCTATCGGGACGCCTGGAAGTTCCCTACGACGTATAGAGGAGACCGGGCGGGGTGCCGATTCTGGCCCTAAGAAATGCACCTACTCAGGCGCGTAAACTTATACCTAAACGTAAGCGTAAATGCTCTCACTTAGACTAAGTTAATTTCTATCACTAGGGTTTATACAGTTGGTGCCACGCCAAAACAACTTTAGCTCATATTAATCTTCTGTGTTTCCAGGCTTATATTATCGAGTTATAACGCCCCAAATAGGCATATTTTTTTTTACTTGCTTTCGCACCTACCAATTTAAATTCTGCGAGCAAGGAAAGTGACGTCAAAGGGGAATACAAATGCATGTGCGTTTACATTGATACTCAGATTATCTCTGCTCATTGGCTTGAACTCAACGAAAAACACTCAACTATTCGAAACCATACACGCCCTCGACACCAGATGCCTACGCACTGCATCAAAGCTCACCTGTCAATCTTGTGACATCATTGGGGAATTTTCGAATAACGCTCAGATGCAATGCTCCCAGAAATAAACACGCCGGAGCTCACTTTTGCTACTTTGACAAACGCGTTTATAGTGATATCGTGGAATAACAATTGTAAACTCCCATTATAACAAATTGTTATTTGTTTATCTTCGCTAAATAAAGTTAACTCTAACCAAGAAAAAATCGTGGCACGAACACTTTAACGTAACCGGCTTAAATATTTGGGTTTTTTTATGTTTTTTGTGAACGGTCTCATTATAAGGTCACTGACCTGACGATCTAATTATCACCTAATATCCACTTTCTATTGGGAGCGTGCCGTAAACTGTCGCATTATACTTATACTCAGTCTGATCAGTCAACGTCCTTACCTTGGTTATTTTTTTACTTGTAATTACATATATATATATATATGTATTTTTCTTTTTATTGATAAATAAACTATTTTATTAAAAAAAAAAGATTTAAACTGTCGCATTACCCATTCTCTACCCTGAATATTCCCGTTACAGACCGTGAGCAACATTCTCGGTAATGCATTAATGGCGGATTTCACGAACGCAGTTTAGCCAACTACGGGCCTTAGACGGCTGAAGTTACCATGTAAAAGAGGGGCAATTTTAGCCGACTAAGCCCCGTAGCCGGCTGAACTATATACGTGAAATAGACCACAAGTACACGCCCCGCCCTGGTCGGCTCCACATGTCACACTCACTTGGTTGAAATATTCCTCCAGGAGACAATCCACCCAGGGTTCGGACACCTCAAAGGGACGGACCTCGTTGGAGATGTCACAGCACTTGATGAGGACCATCTTGAGCTGTGAGAGGAGTGAAAGAGTAAGTAAGTAACACACCAGTCCAACTAAACTAATATATTATACATGCATGTTGGACCATTAACTCCGTCATCATAAATGTTAACTAATTGTTTAACCTATTAACATTATATTATATAGTATAATATATTATCACGATATTAACCGGTCATGAACATGGTTAAGCAATTGTTTAACATATTAACATTATATCTATTATTAGTATTATCTATTATCGCATTACCCCGTCATCAGCATCGTTAACCAATTATTTAACCTATTATCAGGAGTATAAACTCGCTGTATTAACAAGACTAATCCAGTATCGGGATTAGTAATATTAACCCAATATCATCAATATACTTTCATCAATCCATGATCAATTAGATATTGACCCAGCATCAGGACTTATAATCAATTAGCATGTTATCAGGTTAGTCCACCCATTCTGGTGATTAGTAACATTAATTCGGTATCTGGATTAGCAACGTTAATCTAATATCGGGATTTGCATCATTAAACCCTTGTTCATTAGTAACATGGTTGATTAGTAACCAAATAGTAAAGGATTATGGTGAATATAAACCCATACACCCATACACGTGAAAGCCTTTATCACGAATATGACCATCAGCTCAGGTCATGATCAGGTCACATTGCTGATCGTAACTTCGTTTTATCAAAGGCAAAGATGATACCAATACAAGTATTATGCAAAGTCATCTTCAGAATTTGGCATATGGGCATGTTCAGCCTTTTCCCATTCGCCGTTAGATGTCGCTAGCTGTTATTGGAACACTCAGTGATATTGCACTGTCACGACTTTTATCCTGTTTACGGAGACTCGTTCTAATATACGTTGCCACGGTAACTCGTCCTTAAATGCGTTGCCATGGTGACTCGTTCTCAATTACGTCGCCATTGTGACTCGTTCTCAAACACGTTGCCACGGTACATAGCGTTACAGGAGAGAACTGCGACCTTCGCTTAGCTTCGAGCTCGAACTCTGTCATTGGGAGATGTGGCAGATTATGGCGGATAAGGCCGAATACACTACCCACTGGGTCACAGGGACATATCGCCAGTCAAAACGAATAGATTCTTATAATATAGGGGTAAATGGCGACAGGCGACCCAGGCATATTTGAAAAATTGACTTGCGATGTCGACCCCCAAATTGCGACACCGGTGGCATTTTAGAAAAAATACGACACTGAACTTAGCCAAAAAGCGACACTGAACGTCGTGAAAAATTGACATTCGACCCTAAGAATTTTGAAAAATCGACACGCCCCCCCCCCTCTTTAAGACACCTTATAATATACATGTATGTGAAGCACTGAATTACATATACATATATCAGTATATATCGCGGACGTAAGCCTAATCGTAAAACGTGACACTAAACGTCGTGAAAAAAATACATTTGACACTAAACATTTGGAAAAATCGACATTGGACATTAGGCCCCTCTGCCCCCTTCCAGACCCCTTACAATATACATGAAGGTGAAACTTTGAATTACATAAACATAAATCAGTATAAACTCGTTCTCAAATACGCCGCCATTGTCACCGGTTCTCAAACATGGCCTGAAGGCCTTTTTTGCAAATAAACTACCTACCTAGCTATATACAGTGTACGTATGCCTAATCGTAAAATTGTCATAAACGTGAAATGTGTAAAGGCTGCGTTAGACGCGTTTGTGGGAGATAACACGACAACAATATTGGTCGTTGCCACATCCCTTTGTTAACGATCACTTAGGCAACATGATTTACGTTCTGCTATACAATCCGACAGGCCGTCCTGTCTGCTAATGCAATATCCATGTGTCGATATCCAACAGCCGAAGGGGGCACCAGCGTGCAGTATTAATACCAAACATGTCAGGGAATAAGTGTCAGCATGGATGCCGATTCTGCCAAGTATTGTCTGTAGCTGTAGCCATATATTTTCCCTCTCTCTCTAGCCAGGTATTGTCTGTCACCCAAGCCAGGTATTGTCTGGCACCCTAGCCAGGTATTGTCTGGCACCCTAGCCAGGTATTGTCTGTCACCCTAGCCATATAGTGTCTGTCACCCTAGCCATATAGTGTCTGTCACTCTAGCCATATAGTGTCTGTCACCCTAGCCAGGTATTGTCTGGCACCCTAGCCAGATATTGCCTGTCACCCAAGCCAGGTATTGCCTGTCACCCCAGCTATATACTGTCTGTCACTCTAGCCATATAGTGTCTGTCACCCTAGCCATATAGTGTCTGTCACTCTAGCCATATAGTGTCTGTCACTCTAGCCAGGTATTCTCTGTCACTCAAGCCAGGTATTGTCTGTCACCCTAGCCAGATATTGTCTGTCACCCAAGCCATATAGTGTCTGTCACCCTAGCCAGGTATTGTCTGTCACCCAAGCCAGATGTTGTCTGTCACCCAAGCCATGTATTGTCTGTCACCCAAGCCATATAGTGTCTGTCACCCTAGCCATATAGTGTCTGTCACCCAAGCCAGATGTTGTCTGTCACCCTAGCCAGGTATTGTCTTTCACCCAAGCCAGGTATTGTCTGTCACCCTAGCCAGGTATTGTCTGTCACCCAAGCCAGGTATTGTCTGTCACCCAAGCCATATAGTGTCTGTCACCCAAGCCAGGTATTGTCTGTCACCCAAGCCAGGTATTGTCTGTCACCATAGCCATATAGTGTCTGTCACCCTAGCCATATAGTGTCTGTCACCTAAGCCATATAGTATCTGTCATGTTGTCATGTAGGGCATACCACCCAGACGAGACATTGTCCGTCATCCTAGACATGTATCGCCTTAATTAATTAACTAAGAGCGATATTATGGTATGTGGGAGTTGTAGCCTTTTTAGACAAAATGCAAAGTGATATTTCAAAGGCCACTTGCTACAAATATACATAAAATAACACGGGATTAAGGTAATTAAAGCGCTTCACGCCTTGGACATCGATCGACTCAAAATACAGTTCGAATATAAAATTCGCCCCCTCCAATACCCATGAACTTCAGTTCCATATCAAATAGCCAAAAAAACATCTACTTTAAATAACATAAAGCTCATGAACAATTGCAAAAAGTTAACTTTGGACGATTCTGGTAGGGTAGACCCAACCAACGTTATCATTACATCATATACGACGTCATAGATACAACGCTATGACGTCATCACTTCATTATCGCACAAAGCCATTGGCACCCAAAAGGAAAGGTATAATTGATCCATAATAACCATGTAGGTCGCTTCCCTAGATACCGACAAGCTCATGGCACGAAAACGACGTCACTGATGCTGTTTATGAAAAGGAAATTTCAGATTCTGCAAAAGAAGAAGTCTCTAAGCTGTGTCCCCGGATGTTAATTTGTGCCGACCTAGCTGGACTGGCGCTATGCACAGACGAGGATTAGAATATTGATTTCGTCAGAGTGCTGTGACCCTAGGAATAGGTAACAGTAGCAAAAATATGTAATAACCATCAGTTTTGATAGTATGCACTCAAGTGTACACCGTTGTTCAGGCTTATTTAGCTACTTATATCCCTTTCTCTCCCTTACGGATGGATGATACATTTTTGTTTGATTTTCACACCATCTGAAGAGCATTATATACTGAGCTCAAAAATGTGAACATAAATATATGTCACCATGCTCGTTAAAGAGCTAAAACATTTTAACGAGAGGCCCGCTTCACCATGTTTTTAACATGTGTTTCAATGAGATTTATTACACGTGATGTTGACAGCATCTATAAAAATATGCCTACCAATATAAATATCAAAAATTTACAGACATGCAGATCTCGTAATAGTTTGTTTTGGCCGTTAACGCATTACGTATAAGTATAAAAGAACAAATGATAAAGACAACGCAGTTTAATGCCGGTGTTTTCATCCGCTGCTTAATTAGACGAATACCATGAAATGGGGTTACGTAGAATATGTTCCAGATGCAGGTGCAATAAATAAATACATATTGAGACTGTCATCTTAATCTGTGTCTGTATATCTATCATCGCAATTACGACCTACACGCTGTGATTAGAAAGAATGGGATGAAGGATCCAATACAGCACTTACAGCCACCATTAGATGCTGCTGTGGTAACGTAGGCGTCGAAAGAGGCCGGTTAGAAATGATATACAGACAGAGCACGATAGCAAATTCATGTTGCAAAACATGCGGTGTAAAATATATCAGACATGTAATATGCATATAGAATGTAGAAAAAAAGAACAGGAGCCAGCCCCGGCACAGCAACGACAAGCGATGTCTTCTAGCTTACTTTACCCGGCGGATGAACACAATGTACGGTAACTCAGAGAAGATCACGTGACAAAAAAGGAGAACTAACAACCGAAAATAGATCACGATTGACAGCATATATGTTATACAAACGCGCAGAAACTTGGGTTGTCTCAGCAAGTGCGTGGCCCGAACTGTGCCATAGACGTTAAGTGTGAGAATGTCCAATGTGTTGTTATCATGTTATATTGCGTCAATTGAAGTCACACCGGTGACAAAGCATGCCCAAGCATTGGGCTTGCTGTAGATATGCTAGCGCTACACAATCTGTGATAACATGTGACGCACAATTTACGTAATGATCTATGTCTATAGCAGTGCTTTTAATTACTGGTCAATAACGGATCCTACACAAAGAAGGCAAAACGTGTTACCAACTAAGACATCTATTTAACATTTAGACACACGTGCACACGAACGACAGCCACCGCAGGTAAAGTGAGCAGAAGAAACATAGTAATCGCAGAAGCAAATGATGTGTAATAGTAATCAAGAAATAAAATGATGACAAAAATACTAAAGACAGAAATATCGTCCAGAGATTATAACGCTAATCCAAGGAATGGGTATTACCGAATTAACATTGTCCTCGCAAGCGAAATCAAAGTTGTCAATTTTGGACTTGAAGGACTCTAGAATCTCGCTGTGCCGGGCCATGTCAGTGGCCAGAACCAACATGATCATTCCCTGGTGGGATGAGAGGAAACAAGATCCAGCAACTCTTAGCACATGCACATATTATATAACCACTGCTCCTCCACCCGGCAATCGGGGAGGGTCGGTGGTTACGCGGGCGGTGACGCAACCCAGAAGGAAGTGACGCACAGTTGGATGATAATTTTGATGTTGTTTTGTTTCTTTGAAGAGAGGATCGCGATATCGTGGGACTAATCTGGAGCTAATTGCAAGCATACATAGGAAAAAAGGTAGAGGTTTGTAGAAATAGAAAGATAGGTGGTTCGCGGATTATAGTTTGGGTGGCGTCCGGTTTCTTAGGTAAGAATCATCCCAAATACACGTATTATCGCTCACTGTTACGTCACAACGTTCCGGGTTAAGCCATTATGCAGTCGCACGACAAAGTCAAAGATAGATATGCATCATGTAAATAATGCTATGTACCGTTTCCAAGCAGTCGGTCTTTTTAAAATCGAAACCTTTAACTTTCTTCTTAAAGTCATCCATAATGTCCCCGTGCCTAGTCATATCCGTGGCCAATATCAGCATTCTCATTTGCTACGATGATATGCGACAAGCAACATATGATAAACAAACATTGATTCATCATCAATGAGAACATATGATGATTATATAGCTCACATATGCTCAATATCAATATGGGAATATATAGGTCACATATGTTCAATATCAATATGGGAATATATAGGTCACATATGTTCAATATCAATATGGGAATATGATATTTAAATCAGTCAAAATGTGTTCAAAATCATTATTTGATAAATTTGAACATATAAAACGCATAGCCGCTCTCCTGTCATTTCTTATACAGGCTATCACGATAATTGTCGCAAATGCAAATGTCAATTTTTTTATAGCCATAAAAACTCAAAGTATACAACGCAATTTAACAAACATTTTACAAATAAACCGTTGACAAATTGCGTAAAGTAAAAGAGATATCATTACATTCACGGAGTACGAGATAACGTCGCCAATAGGAAACTAATGTAATCCATCCATTAAATGATTGCCAACAAGAGCCATTCATTCACAACGACATTGCAAAATTACGTCCGTAGTCATGGAGATTTGACCCATAGGCTGACTTACCGAGCGGATGCGTTTGAAAGTCGCGTGGTCCACATTCCCGAATATGTTAGTTTCCGGGTTGCTGAGTATCTGGAAGGCCACGGCGCAGTGGTGGTTCTCCAAGGGCGAAATATCGTTGTAACGGATGGCGAGGTCGGTGCGAGCGTTTATCTGGTACCTGCCGGCCAAAATGTATATCCATATATATATATATATATATATATCCACATCTATATATATGTGTGGTGTTTTCACGCTCATTGAAAACTTAGATTATCGCTCATAGTTTTAGTCGAGTATAAAACCGAAGGGAAGGGTTTTTTCTGTATGCCATTAGCGAAAATAAAATGTAGAGCGAAATCTATCTTGAGTGTTTCATCTCCCCAAGCCGCACACGCCGGTCAGAAAGTGTATAATATCCACATTTATAAACATCCATATCATTAGATATCCATATCTATACTTATATATAGTAAGTTTAGCATGTGTGTAGAGAAGCAGACTGTGGCGGCGAAATAACCCAGGGAACAATAGTAACACGAATGATATCGGGCAGTGACAATAGCAAATGCAGTACACAAAATTAACTATTCATAATTAAAATACGTGAAGCATTAAAGCGGAATAAACCCCAATTGCTCTGAGTTATGGCCATGGTTTGCCATCTGTTGATCGGTTAGTTTAACTATGAACCTTTAACATGTATGAGTCATAATATTATTGCCATACTGGAAATTCAGGGCCACGGCAGAGATGAGCCATGTCTCCGGGAGTATTGCCCCTACTCTTTGCAAAGAAAGTCATGGAATTTTCATCACTTTCTTTTTTTTTTGCTTTCAAATGCGGATACAGACATGATTTTCATCATGCGCAAAAGTAAACATTTTAAGGCTGGGACTCGAACCACGCACCGGCCGCTCGGGCTGGCCTAGACGAGCACACTGGACTCGAACCACGCACCGGCCGCTCGGGCTGGCCTAGACGAGCACACTGGACTCGAACCACGCACCTGCCGCTCGGCCTGGCCTAGACGAGCACACTGGACGCAAACTACGGCGCTACTTGGTGACCATTCAACATGCCTGGCATATAGACGCTGAGCACTGCCTTGCCATATGTAAGCTGGGGTCTTACTTGCTATATGTTAGCTGGGGTCTTACTTGCCATATGTTAGCTGGGGTATTACTTGCCATATGTTAGCTGGGGTCTTACTTCCCATATGCTAGCTGGGGTCTTACTTGCCATATGTAAGCTGGGGTCTGACTTGCTATATGTTAGCTGGGGTCTTACTTGCCATATGTTAGCTGGGGTATTACTTGCCATATGTTAGCTGGGGTCTTACTTCCCATATGTTAGCTGGGGTCTTACTTGCCATATGTTAGCTGGGGTCTTACTTGCTATATGTTAGCTGGGGTCTTACTTGCCATATTTTAGCTGGGGTCTTACTTGCCATATGTTAGCTGGGGTCTTACTTGCCATATGTTAGCTGGGGTCTTACTTGCCATATGTTAGCTGGGGTTTTACTTGCCATATGTTAGCTGGGGTCTTACTTGTCATATGTTAGCTGGGGTCTTACTTGCCATATGTTAGCTGGGGTCTTACTTGCCATATGTTAGCTGGGGTCTTACTTGCCATATGTAAGCTGGGGTCTTACTTGCCATATGTTAGCTGGGGTCTTACTTGCTATATGTTAGCTGGGGTCTCACTTGCCATATGTTAGCTGGAGACTTACTTGCCATATGTTAGCTGGGGTCTTACCTGCTATATGTTAGCTGGACCCTTACTTGCCATATGTTAGCTAGGGTCTTACTTGCCATATGTTAGCTAGAGTCTTACTTGCCATATGTTAGTTAGTCTTACTTGCCCTGTACAACCTGACGGCTTGCCCTGTATAACCTGACGGCTTGCCCTATACAACCTGATGGCTTGTCCTATATAACCTGATGGTTTGTCCTATATAACCTGATATTTTGTCCTATAAGACCTGACGGCTGGTCCTATATAACCTGACGGCTTGCCCTACATATAATATAGGCTTGCTCTATGTATCTTGATGGTGTGCCCTATATATATCCTGGTGGCTTGCCTTATATATATCCTGGTGGCTTGCCCTATGTATCCTGATGGTGTGCCCTATATATATCCTGGTGGCTTGCCCTATGTATCCTGGTGGCTTGCCCTATATATCCTGATGGCTTGCCCTGCATATATCCTGGTGGCTTGCTCTATATATATCTTGGTGGCTTGCCCTATGCATCCTGATGGCGTGCCCTATATATATCCTGATGGCTTGCCCTATGTATCCTGATGGCTTGCCCTATGTATCCTGATGACTTGCCCTGTATATATCCTGATGGCTTGCCCTATATACATCCTGATGGTTTGCCCTATGTATCCTGATGGCTTGCCCTGTATAAATCCTGATGGCTTGCTCTATATATATCCTGATGGTTTGCCCTATATAACACCCGAGGCGCTGGATCTTACGTGTTGTTGTATCCCGGGTGATCCAGATCGTGGCAGACGCAGGACGTGATGAGGATGCCGAGGTCCTCCCTGGACACGTGTTCCCACAGCTCACACAGGTGAATCATCCCGTACATCATCTGGGTCACGCAGAAACAATGGCGGAAATTGTGGAACGGGTTGTTCCGGTAGTTTTCCTGGACGCACAGCTGAAATAGAACAGGAAAATAGCCCATTGATCATCCATAATACGCTATTATGTGCGGGGTTTACTGGCTGATAATTATTGGCGTCATGTTGGTTTGGCCTTGATCATAATCATCTGTAGTATGTTAGCATTATATGGTTTCTTCGCACCACTTTAATTCGCATTGGTAGCAGTTGTCACTACAGTTATCATAATATAATAATGCGTAAGATCTTTAATCTCTTTTTTGTGTCAGAAAAACCAACCATTATTAGCGTTGTTTTATTGCCATTATAATGATAACTGCTAGTGTTATTGTCATGGCACTGTCGTGGACATTATAGAGTCATCCATTCATGTTATTGGACCATTATCATCTTAATTTGTTGACCTAGCGTCAGTCAAGTACTAGAAATAGGTACGGGAGTCGTATGCGGAATTTTTCTTCTACTTCTACGTCACATATGTTAACCTACCGCACTATACTACTACCCGATAAATCCAGAATCACATCGGGAATATCGTATGAATAAAAGGGTCGCTTGCAAAACCCTTAATGAAGTTCACTCAGTGCCACCATGGATGACGTTCACTCCGCGTGACCCTGGATGACGTTCACTCAGTGCGACCCTTAATGACGTTCACTCAGTGCGGCCCTGAATGGCGTTCACTCAGTGCGGTCCGGAATGACATTCACTCTGTGCGGCCTTGCATGACGCTCACTTACCAGCCAGCGCTTCAGAACCACTGGGTTGATGTTGAACTCGGCGACCAGTCCAAGCTCATGGTACATGTGCTCTAGAAGACTGAGCATCTGTATCGGGGGCACAAGACAATATAACATATATAAGGAATATAATAGAGCTGAGTTGAAGGTCTAGGATGCAGAACCGCTGAGGGCAGTAATGGTAGTTACCGTCTAGGACGTATATATATATGTTCCTTAAGAAACACACGTTAACATACAGAAATGGCGTCGCTGTTAATAGTGAATCTTGGTACGTCATTAGGCTTCCAGTGAGACGTTAACAGTTGGACATACAGCGATATTCCGCATTATAGTTTGGCGACAGCTAATTGAGACCAGTGGCCTGTTTCTCATATATAGGTTAGCCGGCTACAGGAATTAGTCGACTAAAATCGCCCATCATTTACATGGTAACTTTAGCCGACCAAGCCCGGTAGTCGGCTAAACTGCGTTCGTGAAATCCGCCATAGTTATAGCATACGCAGATAACCAGCATCATAAACATACCTCATTCGGCTCCCAGTGCCATATATCAAACGTGGGCTGTTTCAGGTAATCCACTGTTTCCTCCGACAGAGTATACTACAAATATGACGAGCTCGATATTGAAACCCCCACAATTCTTCATGCATAGGCTACACAATATATATTTATATTTTCTGAAGCAATAAAGTTCGAATGACGCTTCTGCCTTGTTCAAAGCATTAGTCTGCTAATGTTATTTGAGAGATATTATTACTGTTTCAATAACTAGCAGTATATTATTATCATTTAAAGCTACAAACGACGTAAAAATGGTAAAATGGTAAAATGGACAGTTATCATGCGGTCAGTGGGTCACAACGGAAAGGGTCTGCACAACAGAATGAGGGTTCACACATTGGATTTAGCCTTCACAACGGAATTAGTCTTCACAACGGAATTAGTCTTCACAACGGAATTAGTCTTCACAACGGAATTAATCTTCACATAATGGAATTAGTTTGCACAAGATAATTGGTCTTCACAACGGAATTAATCGTCATAACTAAATTAGTCGTCACACAACGGAATTAATCTACACAACGGAATTAATCTTCACAACGGAATTAATCTTCACACAATAGAATTAGTTTGCACAAAGGAATTAATCTTCACAACGGAATTAGTCTTCATAACGGAATTAATCTTCACACAACGGAATTATTCTACAGAAGAGGAATTAGTCTTCATTACGGAATTAGTCTTCACACAACGGCATTAGTTTTCACACAACGGAATTAGACTTCACGCAATGGAATTAGTTTGCACAAGATAATTAGTCTTCACAACGGAAATAATCGTCATAACTAAATTAGTCGTCACACAGCGGAATTAATCTACACAACGGAATTAATCTTCACAACGGAATTACTCTTCACAACAGAATTAATCTTCACACAATGGAATTAGTTTGCACAACGGAATTAATCTTCACAACGGAATTAGTCTTCATAACGGAATTAATCTTCACACAACGGAATTACTCTACAGAAAGGAATCAGTCTTCATTACGGAATTAGTCTTCACTACGGAATTAGTCTTCACACAACGGAATTAGTTTTCACGCAACGGAATTAGACTTCACGCAATGGAATTAGTATTTGGGGTATTTCCAAAGGATGAATTCACACACAGATCGAAAGGGAACACAACACAACTGTGGCGGACGTTCCAGACCATATCGTCAAGATCAATGTGCACCACGACAACACATATATTTTCCGCGGGAATCTAAACACGGCGTCATTTTAAGTACCAGAAATTTGATTTTGAAATATGTAAAATATCTTATTCATGGTTGATATATATGTTTAGTATTGTACAGCTATAATGTAGCCAGGGCGATAGCTATATGCTGGACCAGATACTGTGAAGATTTTTGCCCACTTGCATTTGTGATATAAACAACCTGACTTCGTTTTCGTCACCCTGTTAACGAAGGTAATTTACTGCTACGCCAGGCAAGGTGCTGGCATTATAAATACGCCCTGTCAACCCCGCATGCCCATTCATCCACCCCACCCCCAACCCAGCCAATTGAGGGATCAGTTGCTATAGCGACGGGTATCAACATAAGTCTGGAGAATTATAGACACTCAGGCAAACCAGAAGACAGAATATACAAAGAAAATATGTTTTTAAAGGTAATAATGGTGATAAGGTCAACTATCCTAGAAAATAATGAGAAATAATGGTGACGTAGACGATAAGAACAGTGACATGTCTTTACCTTCTGAAAGGTGGGCACGTTTTTAGACGTGAATTTTAACCCGTCGTCTGAGGTTGGCGAGCTTTAATTAATATTTAAAGACAGTCAGTTAGTAATATATTACATGACGACATATTTTTTCCCGACGACCCTTCTCCACATGCCTTTTGCTGCAACGTACGAGTATACGCATGCGCAGTAGGTCAGCGGGTCCCGACCAAACGTCCTGGGATACACAGTAACACAGTGATGGCCTGTGTCACACTTGTAGGCCCTGTGATATATCAATATAAGAAACGTGTCCCGCTTTGGGTATGTCTCGCGGCACCACAAACTAGAGCGATCTGAAACAACATAATCCTGGCCTAGAGAACCGGAAGCTGGGAGCAGTGGACCTACAGGTGCCAGGGTTCACTAAGGCGCACGTGACATGGGAGAAGTTTGCGCGGCATATATATATATATATACCTGTATATATAGATATATATGTACACATCAGTATAAATATATATATATATATACATGTATATATATATATAGATATATATGTACACATCAGTATAAATATATATATATATATATATACATGTATATATATATGTATATGTACATATCAGTATACAAATACATATATATACATGTCTATATAGATATATATGTGCATATCAGTATAAAAAAATATATATATATATGTAATATATTCAGAACACGGTGTATTTATGTGTTGACCTTAGGGTTCCTATCAATACATCGTCCTTGACCTTGAGTCAGGGTGTCTTTGAATGGTTAATCACCTAAAGGCGATATGAAGGTCCTTGGCGGTAGGAGACGACTTAGGAATGCTAACATAGCTAAAAATACCATTGTTGCCTGTCAGTGTGGAGGACATTCACCAACAGGAGGAAGCTTCTCATAGTTAACCCATGTTGGTTAAATACAATTCGACGTCTAAGTCACCAAAGCCCCGAATAACGTCTTCGATGCGAGTCTCTCCTCTCAGTATGTTAATTAATGGGCTTCCAAATGTGACCAGTCATTTTTTATTTGTGTCTTCTTTCCGCGTTACTACGCTGACATAAAGGATATGATAAATGCCTTTCTTTGCCACTGATATATTGCTAAAGGTGACTGCGATGGGCATAACCGCAATGATTGCACGAATATTGTAAGTTAATGCAACTACATGTTCGCAGTGATCCTGTTTTTTTTTTAACTTAGTGGGCCTAAATTTGACAAGAGGTCCTGTTTTGAAGTCATCTGTAATACTTTTAGTTGTCCAGCTGTGGTTCGCCGAGTACCGAAACGCTAGTAGGACCTTAAAGACACGAAGAGTTACGTCCCCATGGCAACGAACAAACACCACGGGAAGCCACAATAGTTAGAGAAGCCACCGGTCAGTGTTACATACGACCAGAGGGGAGGGAAGGGGGTAGATCCAAATTATTTCAATTGAGGATTTCCTTGAATAAATTATGCTGATATGAGTTCCAGTTAATAAAGCCTGGAATTAAGGAAATGGCTATTTCACATTGCAACCAAGATTATGGCAAGCTATGTAAAAAAAAATCACCGAGGTTTTTATATTTGAAATGTATTTAATAAAATGAATTTCATTTGAATAATTACTCAGCAAAAAGAAAGTTTGCCTCCCCTCTAGCTACACATTGACCAGTATTTGTCATGGGTACCAAACATCGATGTTCACATGCGCGGCATTGTCTGTGTGCTGCTCAGTGCTGTTTCGCGTATTTGTTTACCTTGGGATAGGTCGGTGGGTCTCGTTTAAGACTTATTTTCCTCTCGTCATCCATCGTGCTAAAAAATCCATTAACATCAGCGTAGAAAGCTGGCCTGTTACCGCACGTGAGGCAAGAAGTCACGTGACCCGGGCAACGGGTGACGTCATGTCACCGGGCAACGCGCGCGTCACGTTAGCGAGAGTGACCATGGTAAGCCGGGAAGCGATAGGTCAATAGAGGTGACGAATATAGGTGAGTATATATATATAGTATAGATTATATATATATGTATATTATATATATTGATAGATATATACAAATATTGAAGGAGAGGGGGTGGTGTCATGCGATGTGGCGGCGGGGGGGGGGGGTGGGGAAAAAGTGAAGAAAAATGAACACAAAGCATTAAACAAAGCTATTATAAATCATAAAATCATCAAAACGTGCATACAGCTTACAAAATACAAGCTATACAGGTAAATACATGAACTAAACGCCTCTGGCAAATGCGAGCTCTGAAAACAAAAGTACGAATTGAAATACTATGGTGACGCTATGTGCAACGGAAAATAATTAGAAGTAGCTCTGCCACGGTCATACAGAGCTGCTGACGTACGAAAGCAATTACCCATCGTTTTCGTACGAGCTGCACACATGCACCGTGCAAGCTAAACTGGAATACCAGCTTCTTGCAAAAAACAAAAGTAACATTAACTAACATAATAAATAAATCAAGTGACTGACGACACGAAATAATTTTTTTCCTGAGATAATAATAAGATATAGATTTTATATATATCTTATATTGTTAACAAAAACTAATATCCGCGTACTAGCTGGTTGAAATCATGTGACAAGATACACTACACAAATCTATCGATGACAAAGAGTCAATGGTGGTGGTGAGGGCAGAGGCGGGGGGGGGGCGGGGCGTCTAATGGGTTGCATAGGGACTAATGTCTACGCGCGCAAAGTTCATGTCATAATTTTTTTAGCATAACGGAGTATTACATAATAAGGTAAATACGTTATTTATAATGATAATGAAACCAAACATCGCCAGCCATTGTACGCGCAATGCAATGAGATGTTACACCAGATCAATTGACGTAATAAGCCTTATGGTCTCATACCCAGCAGGTATGCCAATGTCCTTAAAGTACGCATTCTCTGTCTCGTTGTTGTGATTATATTGTTATCATGATCCACAGGCTGACAACCTACTACATATGGACGTACTGGCATTAGACAATGATTGGTAAGCAAATATATGAAGGAGAGAAAGCTTCATAAACGTAGTAAAAATAGTCAACATCCATCGATATTCGGCTTACCTCAAAAGTCAATGTTGGCAGCAAAATATATCGCATGATATCGGGAACGACAAAATCAAAGCACGATTGCGTATTTATATATGTATAGGCTCATATTCATACTGCAGATATAATTTAAAACAAAGGTCAGCCACGAATAGTCAGATAGTTCATTACAGATGTTATTTGTGCTTTACTGCACACAATATTGTTATTAATTAATATGACGCCATCCTTTAGCCTGAGGACAAACTAACTATTGCACGCGATTAATTTTAACCAATCAGAGGCAACCAATGCATTACGTGCCGCTGAGATGGACCGATCTGAGCTACTCGTTGGTTGACCCTTGTTTTTAATTTGTATTTCATCCGCAGCAGGTGGCTGAACGGTTGTATCGTGGGGGATTCGAACCTGAGACGGTTGTAATCCACCATTTTCTTGGTGGCTGTATACATCGTATCCTTCATCTCGGTGATATCCTTCCGACAGCGTTCGATTTCCAACAACTTGAAACTTTCTCCTGAAATATGTACACAATTTATCCGTCAGTGCCAAACTGCTAGAGCGCTGTGGAATTAGAGAAATGCAGAAATTGTTGTCGCGAAAACGTAATCAATATTATCATGACGGCAATGAGTTTCATGCAAAACCCGATTAACAATAATTGGTTGTTTGTAAACTAATGGATTAAGTGAACCCTGTCAAATTTAATTGAATAATTGATTAAATGTCTATGTAATTTGTTAAACCAAACTGTTATTATGAAAATCATTATGCACATTTAATTTCATTCGCTCAAATATGTTCCCGGGCTCTGTTCATGATATTGTATATATATTTGTAAGAAATGTACCACTGACTTTCGAATTTCTTCTCCAGGTCGGATAATCGCAGCTTCATTTCTTTCTGTGCTTCCTCCACTTTGAAAGCTCTGTCAAAATAAGAAGGCGACATCAATGTACATATTCTCGACGATCCAGACAAATATTAAGATATGTTGAAAGTGCGTTTCTCAGTTGCTTATGAAGAATCAATTCAATTTAGAAGAATCTTATCGGTCTAGAGACCGAAAGAGGAGAGAGAACTATCAGATAGAGAAAGTCTACGAATTGAAATCTATAATACATATTTGCGCAAAAAAAATTCAAAATGTGTTCGCCATTAATCAATTGTAATATAATCGAAGTACGAAATTTCAACAACATTGATCTCATATCATGCCTTGGTAGAACAGATGGAATAGTGGGGGAGCAGGGGAGCGGGGGGTGGAAGCGGGTGAGGGGTGCGATGCCGTGGCGACTGGGGGAGGAGGGTAACGGGTTGTGAGGGGGTGGGGGTGGGGGTGGGGTGCGAAACATGCCATGCGAAAGTGTCGGTTCATAACTGATCACATACATTCTAACTGATTTTACACCGATGATATGACTTTTAAACTACTCTTGCCAGTTACCGTTCGCCTGCATTCGTAAATAAATAACCTTTTTATGCACCATACTCTTCAACGCCAACACTGTGGCAACAATTCCAAGAGTATAATAACGAGTTATGAAATACTATATATAATATCTAAATGGCGGTTCAATTGTAACTCCCGGCGGCAACCCTTCCGCGACTTGCAACTGGGTATCGCAGGAACAGGAAACGGCGGCTCTAGAGTACTCTAGGCCTGACGGTTAAGGGATATAACATGATCAATGGAACACATTCGCTTTGAGTTTTCGGTTTAGTGTTTAGCATCACTGTCCACTCTTTATTATCTTATTATCATCTTATCATATTATTGTTATTAGTGTATGATTATATTCACTTAATACAACAAAATAACATATATAACTTCATTTATTTTAACGTATAATCTTCAGTGGCCACAATAGATGCAAACTATGTATTTTATGTTATTATATATTGTTTTATTCACTTTTATGTCTGTTGAGGTGACCCTGCCAGATTGCAAGCCCTTTCAGGAAAACCTCGTTAAATAAATTATGTTTGAGTTTTTTTAAATTAAAACAATTCAACATTCACTTTTAGCCCATGCATGTTAGAAGTACTTCATTTGTATATTGACTATATTTGCCCGTTGATGAATGTCAATGAACATAGAAGATAAGTCAGTTGCATTAATTATGCTGGCGTCACATTAAGATGACGCTTCTGAGCGTAATATCATGTCGACCTAGCATATGTCTCATACGTTGTGGATTAAAATTAATTATATATGATACATATATTGCATATGTTTAGATAGATAGAAATTACATAGATTTTATCTTTAAAATATAATTTTTATCTTTTAGATATAGTTTATATGTTTCACATATAGTTTATATATTTAAGCAATATTTTACAGATTTAGGCTATAGTTTATATGTTGTACATATAGGTTTATATGTTTGACATAGCTTATATGCATACATAGTTTATATGTATACATAATTTAGATGTAAGCATAGCTTATATGTATACATAGTTTATATGTATAGATAGTTTATAAGTAAACATAGTTTAAATGTATAGATATTTTATACGTAAACATAGCGTATATGTATACATAGTTCATATGTAAACATAGTTTATATGTAAACATAGTTTATATGCAAACATAGTTTATATGTATACATAGTTTATATCTAAACATAGTTTATATGTATACATAGCCTATATGTATACATAGTTCATAGGTAAACATAGTTTAAACGTAAACATAGTTTATATGTATACATAGTTTATAGGTATACATAGTTTATATGTATACATAGTTTATATGTATACATAGTTTATATGTAAACATGGTGTATATGTATACATAGTTTATATGTATACATAGTTTATATGTATACATAGTTTATATGTATGCATAGTTTATATGTTATTTACAGATGAATATAGCACGTTTAATATTACAGCTATATATATATCGTTAATCATAATTCGCTGGTGCCAGTATACGATCCTTCAAGACTATGTTACAAGCCTGATTTATTTGTATCGCTGATTTGAAGTACTGACGCTCGTGGCGGGTCTGGGTCTGCAAATTACACTGCGCCTGCGCGGCAGGGCTGTGCGAACGTTTGATATCGCGACCTCGCACGCGCGTGGGTGAAGGGGCATCTACTAACACGTAAGAAAATCCTAACTACATATACACTGTACTGACCTATTGTTTTCTTCAGTTATTCTGTCGTTGATGGGCAGCAGGCATAAAGAGTACAAGACGATAGAATAGATGGTGTCATTCAACGAACCACGAACAGAAAAGGGAAAAGGAAAGAGCAGCCACTCATGTGCGCATGGTCACCTATAGGCCATTCGTACATCAATATCGAAGGGGCGATTCGGCGAAATTAGTTGGCCCCATATTATATGTTTTGCACCAATTTGTGCGTATTTTTGGAACAGCGTGCGCAAGACACGCAGTGGGGGGGGGGGTTATCGAGGGGTTCGCACGGAACCCTCCTTTGATACCTACAATGCACTGTTGAAGTCAAGATTGTTTTGGAAGCTGTACTGTTAATCAAAGTCAAGATCTGTTGGAAAGATGCACTGTGAACGATTACGACCTGTGGAAAAAAGGTGTTAGTGGAAATCCGAACCTCTCCTTGACATATTCTGGGAGAGCCAATGCTTTCATTGTACCACTATCCAAGATCATGATTCACATGTGATTCATTCGTAATCACACATCGCGACAATGGGAAGGGTCAAGGTAGAGCGGAACCAAGCACAACCCCCTACTCCTTGTGAAGGCAAACATGGGATTTTTTTATCCTGCGCAGAAATGTGCGCATTCAGGTGAGATTCGGTCCACCAGAGGGCGCTACCTACTGAGCCACGGCGCAACCCCGCGCAGAGATAAACCTGTTAATATAATATACGACTTATGTATTGTGAAGAGTGGGTGTGACGTGTTTATGGTTGAGCAGTTTTCGATGAGTTCAAGTCAATGAGCATGAGATTAGCATTATCTAGAAGGGAAGCACGTCGTCTGCAGTTCTCACTTTCCATGCTCCCAACACTCAACTCGGTAGCTGTGAATGCATCCAAACTAGCGTCCCTTCTGCCATGTGACATAAAATCCTCAGGTCTGAATAACATGTAGCCATGTCAGTATCATGCAATTACCTGGAGTCGGTTTTGTATATCGGTCTTGAGCCAATTACAGCGCAGTTTACGATCGGGGACCGTCATAACGCCAAATCTCGGCTATAATATAAATTCTCACCTATAATACGGGTTCCGGTATGGGTGGTATACGACGTCCAGTTCATCGCAACATGCACTCCCCCCCCCCCCCCATCCCCTCCCCACCGCCGTGATAAGTGCTCAATGGTGTATTTAGGTCCGTATTGCTTGCAAGCAACTCAGTAGTGTATATTTATATATATATTTATATTTAATATTTTAGCGATGAAAATTTATATTAAAACAGAATAGAACGCGTTTTGAAGTATATTAACCTTGGAATAAGAATGGAAATGAAGCATTAACTGAAGGCACAAGCAGCCGATGTCTTCGCTTGTGGTTCTCAGTATAGAGCGTATAGAGCACACACGGCGTAGGAGGCGCTCGTAACCGTGGCAACCACTCTATTAAGGCATGGCAATGAACGAATTGTTGGTGTTGCAGGAATATTTTACGCATAAGGCGGATACATTTGGCCGTAAGAAAAGCCATAAGAAACAATGAAGTGGGAAGAGATGAAAGCGGAACTTTGGAGGCGTCTTAATACCATGCAGAGCTGGTACCTGGTACATGACGGAATATATCACGCCCTTACCATAGCATGCAGCTCTCGTTGTCGATTGAAAAACCGATATCTTTCGGTCGCATTGAGCAGGGTGTTGCCGTAATTAAAACATGTGACATTGACAAACAGAAGACAGCTTTTCGGCGTTGAGCAGTCGGTCTGTCGTCCTCGGGGGTATTTTTCTTGTTGACTCGGTGAATGCAAAACAAGAGGAATCAGAAACAATAGGAAAGGTCGGCTGAACCTGGGGGTGCGGGTGGGGGCGGGGATATCGCCATGGAATTGAGGTCGGAGGCAGTGGATACGGCACAGAGTTTGTGTGGTGTGGGTGCGGATAAGGGGGGTGTGGCCGAGCAAGCGGAGGAGTGTGGAGGCAGCCGGAGAGAAGGGGGAGGGGGGGGGTGCATGAGGGGAGCGCTGGTTGTTGTGTATCCCGATAAGGCCTGGCACTTGCGACGTCACACAACCCGAAACGTCATGTGACGTCATCAAGATATCTTCCGGGGAGCTGTCGTGACTCACTCGAGAGCTTCATGTCACGTTATCGTTGTCTCTATATCGGAGAGGGGGTATCAAACGGGAAGCATGATGGGTAGGAAATGAGAGCGGATACCCAGCCGGGATGAACCTTCGTTCCCTCGGCGCGGAGGACTCATTAGTGGGGCCGGGGTGAGGGGGACGGGGTGGTGGGCGGCTGGGTGGGGGTGGGGGTTGGGGGGGAGGGAGGGATGGATAGTGTTACGGGGCCTGTCGAGCAATGAGCCCCGCGGGTTGGTAACGATGGCGACCTCGGTAGGTTGTCACACCACGGGTGTCAGCCGTGGGAACTTACCGCCTCGGGGGGTCTCCAAGATGGCGAGTTGCCGGAAAGGAGCGAAGGGGTGGTGAGTGGGGGGGGGGGGGTGTGGTGAGGGGATTGCGGTGGGAGAGGGCGGAGTTGGGTGGCCGGGGGGGTCTCATGCAGGCATATCTATGAGTCGTGGGGTGAGGGGTGAAGTGGGTTGGAAGGATGGCAACGGTGGTTGGGCGTGATGGCGCATTGCATAGGCGGATATATCGACTGGCGAATACATGGGTGGGCTGGCAAGCGGGGGGAGAGGAGAAGCTAGGCTGGGCTGACGGGCGGGGGTCAGTGGCAGGGCATAGGAAGGGCCGGGGGTCGGGGAGGGGGGGCGGAGAATCTTACTTATATAAAAGTCCTCCGCTCAAGCGGAAGATGACGCGGGGGAGATTTCGGAACATCTGCTGTATCCGTTTCGGCATCAGATATTGAGACCAATCCAGCCCCTACCCCCACTCCCACCCCTACCCCTACCCCCACCCTCAACCCCACCCCAACTTCAAGCACCCACCAGCAACCCAAAGCCACACTCCCACCTTCAACCGCCGCCCCCCCCCGCCCTACCCAGAGCCCCACCCTCCACCCCCTATCAGCAAGGTGGTTGGCCCCCTCGGCGTCTCTGACGCATGCACGGTCGTCATGGTAACGCGGTAGGCAGTGGGGACCTGAGATAGAACGTTCGCGTGTTTACCTTATAACGATACCTAATATGACAGGGGCTGGGGGTGGGGGTGGGGGCATGGTCTGGTTCAGCTCCCTCATAGTCAGGTAAGGTAAGGAGAGGGGGGGAGGGTGCGATATCGGGGAAGCGGGGGAAGGGGTCGGGTACATTGGGTTCAGTTTCCGTAGCCCACCGACCGACAGCGAACCCGACCTCTGTAAATGCCATCGATGATACATACACAGACTGGGGGGAGACTGAGGCAAAACGCCGCCAGCCATGTACGATCCCCCCTCCTTCCTCACTTACATGTTTTGCCTTTTTCTCTTAATTAATAAATGGCGCACGTAATATATCTGGGCGCCTGTGCCTATGTCAGCAGCCTTTTACACCGTTTTGAATTAAATTGACTCATGGCCAACAACAACAAGCATCTTTTCGTGGATGTCATCCATGCCTAACACATCTGATAACTCGGTCGCGATATTATAATGATGGTAAACAGTGTATATGATATGTTACGTGCTGTACACTGACCTCGATTCTGAGCCCGGTGAGGGTTCTGTTTTTACGTGGAATCCACAGCACGTGCAGGAATCCAGCTCATGTTTTACTGTCAGTTTGCATTACTGCTTGCGAGGATTGCGAGTCTTCCAGAATTTATTTCTGAAATATCTCATAGGGAAATCTTCCAGCATATGTCACTCAGTCATGAAATTAATGTAGTTTTTTTTCCCCCAAGTTAGTAGTAATTCCTGGACGAGACACATAGGCAGTGAGGGGTATCCATGAATAGCTTCGATATGGCGAACGTAGAAAATCGATGCATTAAAATGCTCGATAGGACTATTATCTGCGGAAGTGTTGTGAAAGTGAAATCTCGGAAACAAACTCTCCGCACTCAAATATAACCTGAGGGTCCACATAAAAAAAAACTGGGGTAGAGGTGGGGAGGAGGTTGGGGGGAGCGGTTCCACTGAAGTACAATTTGCAAAAAAAAAACTCAATTCTCAGTGAGTGCAGTTGAGGGTGTGGGATTAAGATAAGATAAAGTTTTATTTAACGTCGGTATATAAAAGTCAACAGTACACATTAGCGCAAGTGCTATTGACAGACAGGGAGGGTTGGGGAGGGGGGGGGGCGGAGAGAGACCTGCCCATCAGTCTGCTGGTCCCGCCACGGCTTTGCCTCATACCAAGGTGGCTGGTTAGGACGTTTTTGGCGTGTCATCAGTATCCCCGGGTCACGTCATCGGTCGCTGCATGGTATGACGTCATACCGTCAGGCGGTGGCATTCATCACCTGATTATCTTATTAACTGTCGTAACCATAGCGGACTTATTTTTTAGCAAGAAATTGTCATTGTTACCCATATTTAGGCGAGACAGTTAAGCCACTCGACGAGACGCAGGTGCCCCCAATGCTGTTCATTCCACCCCTCTCTACCTCCCTCCCTCTCTCCCCGCTGTAGGAATGGCGCCTGGCTTGAATACTCACTTGTTGAACTGTTCCGCCACTTGCCTGAAGACGTTTTGCAGAATGTCGGTATTTCCTGGGAAGACAAAAAGGACGAAATGAGATTAAGAAGTCAACCATGCTAGTAATGTTTTGCTACAGTTTTTAATTATTAAAATCAAAAATTGAACACAGGAAATGTAAAATAACAAATAACAATTGGAAATAGAAGTAAAAATCGAAATCGAAATCGAAATCGAAATCGAAATTGAAATTGAAATCGAAATCGAAATCGAAAAGGAAATAGAACATAGAATATAGAAAAAATATATATCACAATGTGGCGTGGTTTGTACGTTGCCCGTGTAGATTATTCATAATACCCATAATATCCATAAAAACGTCTTCGAATAACTTGACTTGGTAATATTTCAATCAAATTCATTATTATAGTATTATTATACCATTCATGTCCGCCATCAAGTTACCGGTTTGATCGTTTGATCGATCACGGTACCGAGTCCCACACTGGAACATTGGCGTTACCTTCTGATTTCTTGGCTTCTTTGAACGACGCCTTGTAAGGGGCCCTGAAAAGACCGACGATATAAACATATAGGATTTGTTATCTCAATTTAGGAAGTATATATATAGATATATATATATATATATATATATATATATATATATATATATATACATATATTGCTCACCTTTCTTCATTTCAGGGTATTACATGTATATACCGTTTTCTTTCCTCATCTCAATGTAAATCATATATATATAACATCTTTGCTTCATCTCAACTGCGAATTTGTTTTTTATGTTTTGTATTGTATCCATAACGGTTATACATGCAACGTTTCACTTACGGACACTAACAGCAGCACTTATCCTTTAAATGATGTAAAGCAATGACGAGATATATACATATTGCATATATTGTCACTTTACAATCCCCGTATATATGATCAAACATTTTACAAAAGGAAAGACAGGGATTTACAGGAGATTTAACAACAAAAGTGTAAATTATACACTGGCAACACCTGTCTTTATCTGTTCTACATCCACGCCCAGGCCCCCTATTTCCGGCCGCCGATTACCCTAATTAATTGCCTGGCGCCCGGGGTTATCCTCCGAGGAGTGCAGTGGAACTGCCAGGACTAATGAGGCACAGAGCAAACTGGGTGTACATGATATTCTGTCCACCCCTGTCTCCGACCTCTCTCTGTCCGGGTTTCTAACGTCTCTATAGGCAGCACTTTGCTCTCTGTCCACCTCTTTTTTTAGTTGTTTCGCTGTCAGTGGGTCGTTCTTTTGTGTTATGGCATATCATTGCTTCAGAATAGCTCACGTAGGCGTCTACCATTGAAGATGTCGGTATCCCTCGCATGCTTGCTACGACACTAGCTATCTACGGCCATGGTCTTCATCTGCTGTCCTCACCAGTCGTCCCTACTATGCCCTATATGATTGTCATATCATCGGCTGAAAGCGTTATCCCCTGTCTCATAATATGTAACGCTTTGCCATTCCCACCACTGGTTTTCTACGTGTCTCCCTGCCCCTGTTTCTATCACCCATGCCCATGGTTTACATCGTCGTCCTCAGCCACATCTCTGTACATTATTTCATATTAATTTTTGTCTACAGCTGCCTAATTATCAACGTGATCTGGTTATATGTTACCGCTAACACTTAAAACGTAACCAATCTCTCTCGCCCTGCCAATGTGATTCCAGTCCAGCACATAAGCGCGTTTTCGCCTTTTGGTTTTCAACGCGCCCTCAACTCTTCATACTCCCCCCCCCTCCCCCCTTCTTCCGCCTCCTTCCCCTTTCCATTACCTCACCCTGTTCCCATCAGTTCCCCACGCGTCTCACGCGTCTCACCCCACCATCACTCCCCCCCACCTCTGCCCCCATCACCGCCGTCATACCCGGCGGTCTCCGCCGCCTTGTCTACTGTCTGCTATAATATCCACTTTCGTTATTATCTTCTTAACGAAGCCGCGGCAAAGTACAATTTAGGCAGCACCCGAAGTAAAAAAAGCTAACAATCCCTACGGCTGCCATAAAGACTACAGCGCTCTATGGCCATTGTTTTAAAGACGCCATCTTGTACCTCGCTCAGTGGGTTAGAGCGCTCGCCTTGAGTGATCTGTCCACCTGAGAGCCTAACGGCACGCCCCGCTGTGGCCATGTCTAGGTGGTCGCAGGATAAAGATCCCTTGTCCTCTTTTGTAAAGAGTAGGGGGTTCCCCCCGGGGACATGGCCCCGCGCTCCCTTCCTTCTCGCGATATGACCACACGTGGTTATAGAACCTTTAGACCATAAAACCATAGATTGCCATACAGGTTGACAACAAAAAAAACATTTCGGGCATACCACCGACGCCACAAGATCAGTACCTTCACGCGTTCGAAGCGAAGATAAATATATTTACTTCGCAGCAAAACATGTAAGAGACCCACTAAAACATGCCCCAGCGATCTGTGCGTCAACAAAGATGGCAGCCATTGACACCAATCACGACCCTCGGGAGGATCGATGGTGTTCTCGCGTGGTTTGCCTCACCAATCACGGCGCTTCCCGTGAACCCCATTAGAGGACCCCTCGGACCATCCATCAGGGGGACATTTTACAGTTGAGATATGTTCCGGTAGCGTGTCTACCAGGGATTAACGTTCTTTATAAACGCGGTGGGCATGTGCTCGTCGGAATAGTGACATTTTTCATGCAGATATCAGTGTAGGACGGGAGACAGGAGCTTGATGGCTGGGTCTTCAGAGCCAGGCACTAACATAATCAAGACGTTGTCTGCCCTCTCGCTGATGGAGAATGGCATCAAGTGGCGCCCTCTACCGGCGATAAAGAAGGATATGCTAAGGCCGCGGATGAATTTCGATTTAGGCGCATAGAGGTGTCACGCGATCCAATTTCGCGCTTAGCCGAGGTCATTCAAACACGGGGCATAAACCCACATATATGACGTAGCAAAATAATCGCCATATTTGACAAGAACGATGGAGGCGAACACTTCTGTAAATTACATCTCTGTGGCGGATGCCTTATTTATTCAGAATTATATATACCTCCTGCCTGAATATTTGTCTATTTGGTCTAATAAAAACAAAAGTTCTACTCAGCGTAGACTTGATTAGCGCCAATACAGTTTCCAGGGAGGGAGGGAATACCTTTTCCGATCTCCGCGATTGGCATCCAGGAATTCTTTGGCGATCGTTATTCGTACAATTCCTGGTTCAACGCTGAGACCCTTTCTCTATTTACCCGCGATCCGTTATAGCTGTAAATATTCGCGATAATTCTTGGGGATTCGCGAGGGTATCCCCCCCCCCTACCCTCCAGGACCCCTCTATACGTCGGGAGTTATTGTATATCTACTCACCCCGGACTGTTTTGCGGCATGGTGGGTGAGATGGCGACGAGACCGCCACCCTTGTCTTTCAGTGTCACCTGACTGTGTCTAATCACCGAAAAGAATTAAAATCATCCATCAAGTCCATTGCACAGGGAACGCCGCATAATGAACATTATCAATGTTGAAAATGGCATATTTGTAAAATTGATATCTTGAAATAAATTATACGGTTAAACTATACGTTGTGAATAATATAGGGGAAAATAAACTATTAATCTTATCCTCTATCGCCAATTAGTTATTAACCCTAATCATACAGGCTTTGCATTTGAAAATACATGCAAGCCCTTATCTTTGAAATACTTGGTCGCACGTTGTTCTTACTACGAATGAACTCTTTATGAATTACTTGAGGCTACATATATCGTCTCCCATAAGCTGAAGATTGTGAGACTGAAGACTGTGAAGATTGAAGATCAGTGAGATTGGTAAGCCGTCCAACTTACTTGCTGACCCCTGCTGCCTGAGCCAAAAGTTCTATGATGTCACGGGAACTGCAGTGACTACTGAAGATAATCTGCGGCAAGAAATAATAATAGGATAGATAAAACACATGCGTAAATACCTATATTCTGTACACAATAATCGGTTCACATATTTCATCTTGGAGGTGTGTGTGTAGGGTATATGGACTGACCCATCAGCCATGACTCGTGATATGCATTTTCCCACGGAACATCCATGATCGGGTAAATGTAGGCTTTAATCAGCCGCGAGGATTAAATTTAGTTGTTAGTTTAAGGTTACTGGAGTAAGGTCAGCAAGGTATATAGTTATTATGGCCATGGTAAGATTAACATTATTGTGTTAGAGACACTAGGATGAGATATAGTTATAGTGGTTATAACGCAATAAGTCATAGCTACGATGGTAATTAAGGGTTGTCTGATTGATTTCAAGACATTTTATTTCTGTAGTTCATATTGTGACAATGGAAGCAACACGGCAGAGGGGAACCGTGTATGCCAGAATAACCCTCTACGCATGGCGGAAACAGACATGGGATCTTTTATCCTGCGCAGACATTTGCACAGATGAAGCTCGAACTAGGCACCGGTCGCTCCTTGCCACGCACCGACCCATGGCTACAGGACTAGGCAGAAGTCGCTCCTTGCCACGCACTGACCCATGGCTACAGGACTAGGGAGAAGTCGCTCCTTGCCACGCACCGACCCATGGCTACAGGACTAGGGAGAAGTCGCTCCTTACCACGCACCGACCCATGGTTACAGGACTAGGGAGAAGTCGCTCCTTGCCACGCACCGACCCATGGCTACAGGACTAGGGAGAAGTCGCTCCTTGCCACGCACCGACCCATGGCTACAGGACTAGGGAGAAGTCGCTCCTTGCCACGCACCGACCCATGGCTACAGGACTAGGGAGAAGTCGCTCCTTGCCACGCACCGACCCATGGCTACAGGACTAGGGAGAAGTCGCTCCTTACCACGCACCGACCCATGGCTACAGGACTAGGGAGAAGTCGCTCCTTACCACGCACCGACCCATGGCTACAGGACTAGGGAGAAGTTGCTTCTTGCCACGCACCGACCCATGGCTACAGGACTAGGGGGAAGTCGTTCCTTACCACGCACCGACCCATGGCTACAGGACTAGGGAGAAGTCGCTCCTTACCACGCACCGACCCATGGCTACAGGACTAGGGAGAAGTCGCTCCTTGCCACGCACCGACCCATGGCTACAGGACTAGGGAGAAGTTGCTTCTTACCACGCACCGACCCATGGCTACAGGACTAGGGAGAAGTCGCTCCTTACCACGCACCGACCCATGGTTACAGGACTAGGGAGAAGTCGCTCCTTACCACGCACCGACCCATGGCTACAGGACTAGGGAGAAGTCGCTCCTTACCACGCACCGACCCATGGCTACAGGACTAGGGAGAAGTCGCTCCTTACCACGCACCGACCCATGGCTACAGGACTAGGCAGAAGTCGCTCCTTGCCACGCACCGACCCATGGCTACAGGACTAGGGAGAAGTCGCTCCTCACCACGCACCGACCATGGCTACAGGACTAGGGAGAAGTCGCTCCTCACCACGCACCGACCCATGGCTACAGGACTAGGGAGAAGTCGCTCCTTACCACGCACCGACCCATGGCTACAGGACTGGGCAGAAGTCGCTCCTTACCACGCACCGACCCATGGCTACAGAACTAGGGGGAAGTCGCTCCTTGCCACGCACTGACCCATGGCTACAGGACTAGGGAGAAGTCGCTCCTTGCCACGCACCGACCCATGGCTACAGGACTAGGGAGAAGTCGCTCCTTACCACGCACCGACCCATGGCTACAGGACTAGGGAGAAGTCGCTCCTTACCACGCACCGACCCATGGCTACAGGACTAGGGAGAAGTCGCTCCTTACCACGCACCGACCCATGGCTACAGGACTAGGCAGAAGTCGCTCCTTGCCACGCACCGACCCATGGCTACAGGACTAGGGAGAAGTCGCTCCTCACCACGCACCGACCCATGGCTACAGGACTAGGGAGAAGTCGCTCCTCACCACGCACCGACCCATGGCTACAGGACTAGGGAGAAGTCGCTCCTTACCACGCACCGACCCATGGCTACAGGACTGGGCAGAAGTCGCTCCTTACCACGCACCGACCCATGGCTACAGAACTAGGGGGAAGTCGCTCCTTGCCACGCACTGACCCATGGCTACAGGACTAGGGAGAAGTCGCTCCTTACCACGCACCGACCCATGGCTACAGGACTAGGGAGAAGTCGCTCCTTACCACGCACCGACCCATGGCTACAGGACTAGGGAGAAGTCGCTCCTTACCACGCACCGACCCATGGCTACAGGACTAGGGAGAAGTCGCTCCTTACCACGCACCGACCCATGGCTACAGGACTGGGCAGAAGTCGCTCCTTACCACGCACCGACCCATGGCTACAGAACTAGGGGGAAGTCGCTCCTTACCACGCACCGACCCATGGCTACAGGACTAGGGGGAAGTCGCTCCTTACCACGCACCGACCCATGGTTACAGGACTAGGGAGAAGTCGCTCCTTGCCACGCACCGACCCATGGCTACAGGACTAGGGAGAAGTCGCTCCTTGCCACGCACCGACCCATGGCTACAGGACTAGGGAGAAGTCGCTCCTTGCCACGCACCGACCCATGGCTACAGGACTAGGGAGAAGTCGCTCCTTGCCACGCACCGACCCATGGCTACAGGACTAGGGAGAAGTCGCTCCTTACCACGCACCGACCCATGGCTACAGGACTAGGGAGAAGTCGCTCCTTACCACGCACCGACCCATGGCTACAGGACTAGGGGGAAGTCGCTCCTTACCACGCACCGACCCATGGCTACAGGACTAGGGAGAAGTCGCTCCTTGCCACGCACCGGCCCATGGCTACAGGACTAGGGAGAAGTTGCTTCTTACCACGCACCGACCCATGGCTACAGGACTAGGGAGAAGTCGCTCCTTACCACGCACCGACCCATGGTTACAGGACTAGGGAGAAGTCGCTCCTTACCACGCACCGACCCATGGCTACAGGACTAGGGAGAAGTCGCTCCTTACCACGCACCGACCCATGGCTACAGGACTAGGGAGAAGTCGCTCCTTACCACGCACCGACCCATGGCTACAGGACTAGGCAGAAGTCGCTCCTTGCCACGCACCGACCCATGGCTACAGGACTAGGGAGAAGTCGCTCCTCACCACGCACCGACCATGGCTACAGGACTAGGGAGAAGTCGCTCCTCACCACGCACCGACCCATGGCTACAGGACTAGGGAGAAGTCGCTCCTTACCACGCACCGACCCATGGCTACAGGACTGGGCAGAAGTCGCTCCTTACCACGCACCGACCCATGGCTACAGAACTAGGGGGAAGTCGCTCCTTGCCACGCACTGACCCATGGCTACAGGACTAGGGAGAAGTCGCTCCTTGCCACGCACCGACCCATGGCTACAGGACTAGGGAGAAGTCGCTCCTTACCACGCACCGACCCATGGCTACAGGACTAGGGAGAAGTCGCTCCTTACCACGCACCGACCCATGGCTACAGGACTAGGGAGAAGTCGCTCCTTACCACGCACCGACCCATGGCTACAGGACTAGGCAGAAGTCGCTCCTTGCCACGCACCGACCCATGGCTACAGGACTAGGGAGAAGTCGCTCCTCACCACGCACCGACCCATGGCTACAGGACTAGGGAGAAGTCGCTCCTCACCACGCACCGACCCATGGCTACAGGACTAGGGAGAAGTCGCTCCTTACCACGCACCGACCCATGGCTACAGGACTGGGCAGAAGTCGCTCCTTACCACGCACCGACCCATGGCTACAGAACTAGGGGGAAGTCGCTCCTTGCCACGCACTGACCCATGGCTACAGGACTAGGGGGAAGTCGCTCCTTGCCACGCACTGACCCATGGCTACAGGACTAGGGAGAAGTCGCTCCTTACCACGCACCGACCCATGGCTACAGGACTAGGGAGAAGTCGCTCCTTACCACGCACCGACCCATGGCTACAGGACTAGGGGGAAGTCGCTCCTTGCCACGCACCGACCCATGGCTACAGAACTAGGGGGAAGTCGCTCCTTGCCACGCACTGACCCATGGCTACAGGACTAGGGAGAAGTCGCTCCTTACCACGCACCGACCCATGGCTACAGGACTAGGGAGAAGTCGCTCCTTACCACGCACCGACCCATGGCTACAGGACTAGGGAGAAGTCGCTCCTTACCACGCACCGACCCATGGCTACAGGACTAGGGAGAAGTCGCTCCTTACCACGCACCGACCCATGGCTACAGGACTGGGCAGAAGTCGCTCCTTACCACGCACCGACCCATGGCTACAGAACTAGGGGGAAGTCGCTCCTTACCACGCACCGACCCATGGCTACAGGACTAGGGGGAAGTCGCTCCTTACCACGCACCGACCCATGGTTACAGGACTAGGGAGAAGTCGCTCCTTGCCACGCACCGACCCATGGCTACAGGACTAGGGAGAAGTCGCTCCTTGCCACGCACCGACCCATGGCTACAGGACTAGGGAGAAGTCGCTCCTTGCCACGCACCGACCCATGGCTACAGGACTAGGGAGAAGTCGCTCCTTGCCACGCACCGACCCATGGCTACAGGACTAGGGAGAAGTCGCTCCTTACCACGCACCGACCCATGGCTACAGGACTAGGGAGAAGTCGCTCCTTACCACGCACCGACCCATGGCTACAGGACTAGGGGGAAGTCGCTCCTTACCACGCACCGACCCATGGCTACAGGACTAGGGAGAAGTCGCTCCTTGCCACGCACCGACCCATGGCTACAGGACTAGGGAGAAGTTGCTTCTTACCACGCACCGACCCATGGCTACAGGACTAGGGAGAAGTCGCTCCTTACCACGCACCGACCCATGGTTACAGGACTAGGGAGAAGTCGCTCCTTACCACGCACCGACCCATGGCTACAGGACTAGGGAGAAGTCGCTCCTTACCACGCACCGACCCATGGCTACAGGACTAGGGAGAAGTCGCTCCTTACCACGCACCGACCCATGGCTACAGGACTAGGCAGAAGTCGCTCCTTGCCACGCACCGACCCATGGCTACAGGACTAGGGAGAAGTCGCTCCTCACCACGCACCGACCATGGCTACAGGACTAGGGAGAAGTCGCTCCTCACCACGCACCGACCCATGGCTACAGGACTAGGGAGAAGTCGCTCCTTACCACGCACCGACCCATGGCTACAGGACTGGGCAGAAGTCGCTCCTTACCACGCACCGACCCATGGCTACAGAACTAGGGGGAAGTCGCTCCTTGCCACGCACTGACCCATGGCTACAGGACTAGGGAGAAGTCGCTCCTTGCCACGCACCGACCCATGGCTACAGGACTAGGGAGAAGTCGCTCCTTACCACGCACCGACCCATGGCTACAGGACTAGGGAGAAGTCGCTCCTTACCACGCACCGACCCATGGCTACAGGACTAGGGAGAAGTCGCTCCTTACCACGCACCGACCCATGGCTACAGGACTAGGCAGAAGTCGCTCCTTGCCACGCACCGACCCATGGCTACAGGACTAGGGAGAAGTCGCTCCTCACCACGCACCGACCCATGGCTACAGGACTAGGGAGAAGTCGCTCCTCACCACGCACCGACCCATGGCTACAGGACTAGGGAGAAGTCGCTCCTTACCACGCACCGACCCATGGCTACAGGACTGGGCAGAAGTCGCTCCTTACCACGCACCGACCCATGGCTACAGAACTAGGGGGAAGTCGCTCCTTGCCACGCACTGACCCATGGCTACAGGACTAGGGAGAAGTCGCTCCTTACCACGCACCGACCCATGGCTACAGGACTAGGGAGAAGTCGCTCCTTACCACGCACCGACCCATGGCTACAGGACTAGGGAGAAGTCGCTCCTTACCACGCACCGACCCATGGCTACAGGACTAGGGAGAAGTCGCTCCTTACCACGCACCGACCCATGGCTACAGGACTGGGCAGAAGTCGCTCCTTACCACGCACCGACCCATGGCTACAGAACTAGGGGGAAGTCGCTCCTTACCACGCACCGACCCATGGCTACAGGACTAGGGGGAAGTCGCTCCTTACCACGCACCGACCCATGGCTACAGGACTAGGCGGAAGTCGCTCCTTACCACGCCCCGACCCATGGTTACAGGACTAGGGGGAAGTCGCTCCTTACCACGCACCGACCCATGGCTACAGGACTAGGGGGAAGTCGCTCCTTACCACGCCCCGACCCATGGCTACAGGACTAGGCAGAAGTCGCTCCTTACCACGCACCGACCCATGGCTACAGGACTAGGCAGACGTTGCTCCTTACCACGCACCGACCCATGGCTACAGGACTAGGGAGAAGTCGCTCCTTACCACGCACCGACCCATGGCTACAGGACTAGGGAGAAGTCGCTCCTCACCACGCACCGACCCATGGCTACAGGACTAGGCAGAAGTCGCTTGACAATGCACTGCTCAAAACTCCGAGCTAAGCCCCGCCCACGAGTGAGTCCTTTTTCTGTTAATAGTGAAAACGATATTACAAATCATAGCTGATGGTAATTATAAGTGAAAAATAATCATGTCTGAAACTGACCTGAAAGTGACATGCTGCTTTGTTTGTCGGACTTGTTTGTAGGACAGTGGAAGACCATTCTTGTCGCAACATTATTGGATAAAAGCAACAGTGACGTTAGTGATTGATTGACGGCCTGGGTCGGTCTATTACGAAGCCTCCTATACCTATACAGCATGCCGTGGGGCCACATGTCACAATTTACGCCACATTTACCTTGACATCTACGTTCACATCCCCGTCATTATGGCTTTGATGATGACACGGACACACTTTCTGGTGCGATACCCATTCCCGTCCCTGTGTTATACATGCACTCTCATGCAATATGCATGGAGATATCGACTGACGGACGGATCCCGTAGCAACCATAATCGACTACGAGATGAGATGATTTTACTCGACTCGTCACCAACGTGGCAGCGTCCCATTAAACATTAATGACATGGGCGCTCACGTGACCTTTCACGTGACAAAAAGAACCACTTAGTATACGAAGTATTGTTGTGGATATACATATATATATATATATATATATATATGTATATATGTATATATTCCACGACGTAGAAAACATTCATTCACTGCAATTCCCTGTATACGCATAACTGACTGCACTTTCCAGTATGTACATAACTCTGTTGTAGGTAGGTTGGCTCCAGTCCGAATCCCTCTTTGCAAAACCGCTCTCCATTAAGCAACAAATAATTATTTCGATACGATCACTTGGGTTAGTAGTTGGGGGAGAGGTGGGGGGCGTGCCTGGGAATAGTAATTATACCGGGGGCAAATGGTACTTATTGTGCCACCAATGCTCCAAGTAATATCCGTTCGCTAATGTCAGACCTAACTATGGGTTTGCCTGCGTTCGATGCCATCGCTTTTGGGTTTCTGCCTCTTCCGCTCTCTCCCTCTGTTCCCATGCCCGTCTCTCTCTCTCGCATACTCTCGTTCGTTATTTGTTGTTTTCTGTTTCTCTTTTTCCGTCGCTTTTTCTCTGTTTCCCCATATCTTTCTCTCTATATCTCCGTCTCCTCCCTAGTTCTCTCTCTTCCTTTCATTTGTCTCTGCTATGTAGAAAAATATATAGAGGGGGAACTACAGAGGATATATCGAGATAGAGGGAGAGAAACATGCAGGCATCATGAAAGAAAGACCAGAGAGAGAGGGAAAGAGACAGGCAGGCATTATGAAAGAAAGACCAGAGAGAGAGGGAAAGAGACAGGCAGGCATTATGAAAGAAAGACCAGAGAGAGAGGGAAAGAGACAGGCAGGCATTATGAAAGAAAGACCAGAGAGAGAGGGAAAGAGACAGGCAGGCATTATGAAAGAAAGACTAGAAAATGACACGCGTATCAACACTCCCACCGCTTCCTGGCACTCATATTGCATTATACACATTATATATGCCATACATTTCGCACAAAAACGGTTTTTCACATGGATGGTTGTCGAATTCGAATTCAAATTGGATTTCATCAGATATTACATAAATTGAATGACAGAAATTTGAGTGTTAAACGATTTGAAATCTTCTGAAAAGCCTAGCATAATTAAGGCTGAATTACTATATAGTTATAGTGTTATGATTTCAGAGCGGGGGGGGGGGCTTATTGGCTTCACTTTGCAGTTGAGTAACATTTGTAGCTTTTATAACGAATTTTGGAATGGCTGGCTGTATGATGCCCATAGTTACTACCCTACCTAACTAATTTACTAATAATGTTTAGCCATTGTTGGCTTCAATTAGCAAAATACACACAAAATGCATAGGAACGAGGAAATCCGCAAAATATCAGAGTAACTGGAGTCAGGTAAGCTAATAAATGTTCTTAAACTAGAGTGACGTGTAAGCCCGTAAGGCTGGGCCAACCGGCTATTTGCTATTGTTTGCATACCCTGCATTTATGTTGGCATGTCACTATAATAAACACAATTCAATTTGAAACGTGATCGATCGCTTAGCGCCCGTAGCCTTAGCCTCTCCTAGTCGAGCATCGGACCGTTGGGCCGAGCGTGGCGCGGTTGAACTCGGAATAAAAAACTCCGGTTTTTAGATGGCAACAAATCTGTTCCCGGACTAACAGGACAAGAGTGGTGTTCTCCACGGTCATCAGTTCGTAAAGAGAGAACGTTCACTGATCCCAACCGGTGTCTCGAGGACTACGCGAGACAGTAACTCGTGCAGCCCTACCGGTTCGCATGTTTAGGCCTATATTATGTTTTTCATATATATATACATGTTGGCCTCCGTCCGTCTGCGAAAGACGATGGATTTGCAGCTTCGTTTGGGTTTAACTTTGTAAAACGATTTGTAACGCGGCATTTGTGCTTATGACTGAACAAGCCTATCTGTGACCGACAGAGCTTACCGCAGTCGTCGCATTGGCTTGTGCTCGCGGGTGGGCGCCGAGATTGGCGTCTCAAGTCCAGATAACTTAATATATATGCATATTATATGTAACGGAGGTACATTGTGATTAATTTACCAATCTGGCGTGTGTTGTCTATATCACGGCCTGTTGTTATAACAGTGAAACAAGGTATTGTATGTTTTATCGCCCACCTTCTCCTCTTTTCCATTGACGTCAATATAGATGATCTTGGAAGCTTCGAATGACGAACCGCTGCCCATCTTGAATCAACTGCTTCTTCGTCTTCTCGGCTTTAATTAGTTCTGCAAGAAAATGAAAGGGACACTTAACACGGAATGTTACCTGTGCATAATAATCCACAGTGCTATATCCCCGTTGACCCCCTATGTCTTACCTCTATAGTCTGCACACGTGCTTTTAAAGACACAGTTGTGAAGGTATTCATGATAATGGCGTAAATGAAACAGTGACCCATTGGGCACAGCCTTTAACGGTCTCCGTTTGATTCCTTATTGAAAATGTGATCTTGTTTTAAACTACGACGCATTACTGAACATGCGGTTGCTACTTGGCCCTTGTATTGCCACTCTGCCACTCGCCGGAAGCAGCGCTTCAAAGCGCTAACCCTCGAGATTAAGGAAAATTGCGTATCGCGAAGTGGGGTTTACGAGTTCCGGTCGATACCAGTGGCGGATCCAGGAATTGACCAGGGGGAGGGGGGGGGGGGCATCACTTATTTAAGTACTATCGAGACGCGGATCCAGCACGAAACTTGCGACCGTGTGGCGGGGGTAAGGTGCTGGTGAGGCTGTGCAGAAAGAATAGTGAATGTGCTACCTGGCCCCTCTCGTCAGAGAAAGGGGGCGGGGGCGGGGGGGGGGGGGGGGGGCACGTGCTTTTTTTTCGCCTAATTTCCAGCGAACGGGCGGGGGGGGGGGCGCTTTCCATTGTGCCCCCCCCCCCCACCCCGCCCTGGATTCGCTACTGTATACTGTGGACTTATTCGTATTTAAGCTGGGGAAAATAACGATGACGAAAGGGCAATTGATCGCGCAAATCTATGAAAATTGGCAATGATGATTCAATCTGCATTAATCTCACTAAAGTATGATCGTTTTAATAATCAAATAAGACTGAGGGGATCAACTATTTGTTGGAAGATACATCTGCTCAGGCGATACACTCTTGCAAAGATATCCAATCGGTCACACCAGACCAACCATCAAATTGCTTTTACCAAACAACTTCTTGTCAATTTCATCAAATACATTGTTATTGGTTATTTCCGAACAATATATTGTTATTGGTTTCTGCCAACCAATATAGCTTTATTGGTTATTACCAACCAATTGTTACTGCTTATATTTTTTTCGGTAATTATATATTGTCAGTACTAATGTTGTTATTGTCAACCAATGTAGTGTTATTATCGATGAGTAAAGTTCTATTACCAACCGATATAGTACTATCATAACCAATATATTCCTATCACCAATACAAGGAATAGTGTTATTATAAACCAATACAGTGTTATTACCAACCAATATATTCTTATTACTAATAGGAATAGTGTTATTATGAACCAATACAGTGCTATAACCAACCAATATATTCTTATTCCAGAACAAACATACTGTTTGTCCTGGGCGAATACCCCGATATTACCAACCAACCAACATATCCGACTTTATCATCAACCAATAAACACGTATTTTTACTACCCCCAGCATACCGCTTTGCCCACCAATACGTCCTAATGACTAACCGAAATAATGGTGGGAGATTGCACAGCTCTTTGAGAAAAACACCCCGAGGAAAACCAGGTACTGTTTCCATTACATTCTCCAATTCTCGACGGGTAGGTATTGCTCGGGGATAGGGATTATTTAAACCACAATGATCAAGAATTCATTTTACCCACTTCATGCGGCACTTCGACCATCTATCAGGCGATTGCTCATCACGTCAGCTTCTATATGTAATAACTCATAACTCGGAGACGCGTTACCAACCACCACACGTGCGTCAAGGTTTGCGACTCAACAAAACAAATTGGAAGGGTCAAAGCGGGTAGCAGTTTCTATGGCAGCCAAGAAACATATCACCTTCGAGGGGCGATGGCGTGTGTGTGGAAGGGGCTGGGGGGGCGAGGGGGGGGGGGAGTCGTGTTTTAGCGGTACATTGTCTACCATTGCATATATATTTAATTGGAGCTCTGGTTATTCCTACATTGACGTACAGTCAATAACGACTATATAATACAGACGATGCCTTTGAAACCAAGGTTGGAAGGGTATCACTGGTTGTTTATCCAAATCAAGATCAACATAAATAGCGCGTTCTATGTTAACAGACACGGTGGGAAGCGCATGTCTGTCGTTATAACAAATTGCTGGTGTCCCCAGACCAGTCCCCGTTATATATCGCCACGAGCCAATATCCCTTTACGTACCGCAAATATAACGTGGAAATATCCCATGTGCGGTGAATCCAGGCCTCTTCGGAATATGTTACAGATCCATACAGAGGAAGAAAGTCAGCTGGATTCGCCTAAAGGGCAAATGTGAGTGCGTTGTGGAGATGTGTGTGGTTGCCAATCACCGCATCATCGCCATGGATATGCGATATTCTCGATATGCGATACTCAGCCTTCCAATGGAGAGGAAGAGGTCCCCGGATTATGCCGACCACTGGCTCTTCATCCTGTCCGCAATGACTCTCGCTCTCTTGTCTCTGTCCCTGTATGTCGGTCTCCGTCCCCCTAGCGCTGAGTGGGCATG